>OZ010678.1:25128225-25321472 GCA_963932185.1 Troglohyphantes excavatus
ATTCCACCCAATGGCTCTGCACCATAAATGTTCTATGTTATTTAGAATACCAGAATATATTACTTACTTCAAGTGATAGATATTTGCTTATATATAGTTGCCACATCATGTAAAGAATTCACAAAGAAATGCCTCAAAGATTTTATCCCAAAAAAGAAAAAAAATATTGTTTTTTTAAAATTTGTAGAACAGGGTGGCAACAACATTCTGGAAAAAAAAATTCCCTGATGGTTGACAAAATTTTTCCTGATTTTACAATAACAAAGAAATTTTGCAATACATGCTTTATATAGAAACAAAGTATCTACGCTACAATGATCCAATAAATATATATTACATTATAAAAAAAATTTAAGAAATACGTATGGAGTGTTAAAATAATAATTTATGGATACAACACAAATTATGCAATTCCGATAGGCATAATAGTAATTAAACATGTTCTCTGGAAGCAAATAATGCAAAAAAGAGCAAGTTTTACAAATTATTTCTATTTTGTAGAAAATTTTAAATGTTTTATATGCTTCATGTTTCCTATTTCAATCTTCAATTAATCACATATTAGCCTCTCCCATGTTGCTTACACTTCAAGGTCCAATGCACTTTGCTTCTCTGTCCAGCAGTGGTTACGTTTTTATACAAATAAAACTGAAAATATGAAAATGCGCATAACCACTCTTTTTAAAAAAATATCTTTTTCAGAAATAAAAGGAACTATTGACAACTAAATTACCCATGATTGAGGGCATATTAGACGATAATTGCCGTTTTAATGATCCAAATTTGAAAATTTCCTTGATTTTTTGCAAAATTTTGAAAATTTCCAGAACTAAAAATTTTCATGATAATTCCCTGATTTGCCACCCTGAAGAAGTATATATTTTAAGGGCTGATAAAAGGAATATTGACTATATGATTTTTAACTGATTTATTGAGGCAAATTTTTTTTTAAAAAATTGTATTTCTTTAAATATAGAACAGTGTGATTCAAATTGTTTATAAATTACCTACGAAATAGCAAAAGTTTCTTCCACTCTCTGAGCGAATAGAAAAAAAAAATAGAGATAGGTTTTTAATTTAACCATAAGAAACTTAAATTAGAAAAATATTATATTATGGTTTTTTTAATAATTTAAAAATGTTGTGAATTGCTACAGATTTAGAGGATTCCACATGAAAAATTTCAAGTTAGAAGGTAATTCAGAAATAAGATAGCCAACTCAATTACTAATTAGAGAAAATCTCATTTTTTTTTTACAAATACAGAAAACTATATTAAAAAAAATGTCTGAAAATAATACAGGAGAAAAGTATAGTAAAAAAAGATAATGACATTTAAAAAAAAATGTGTCATTTACAAGTAAGACAGGGTAGAATTAACTTAAAATATTAATAAATATAGCCCGACGATTCCAGGTTTGTGTATTTGTTAATGCACATTATATACAGTCATTTTTACATCCAAAAATCGCCAAAGGTTCACACTGCAGTTGCACCCAAAATAAAAACACCACCACACACAAAACAAGGCAGTGACTGATCATTCTTGGGGTACCTGAGGTAAGAAATTTTGGCAATGCACAACTCGCAATGGTAGGAGGCACATAACATCAGCGGAGGTCTTTGCTCAGAGTCCAGATTCCAGAATAATATAAAGTGTATCACAAGTATTTCACATGTACACAGAGATGGTTTGGAGTTGGCTTCGCGTCTCTCTCGGTTTGGCAAGAGCAGCCTAGTACTGGCTGGTGGAGAAGCTTGGCTTCAGGTTGGGGAAACTCTGCTGCGTACTCAGCCACTCGACGAATTCGTCTAGGAGAACAGGCCCTGTGGGTTATAAAGGAGGATTAATAAGGAGGGCTAAAATCAAGGTTGCAACAAAATCCTGGAAAAAAAGTTCCCGGATATTTCCATGATGGTGTCACAAAAATGTCCCGGATTTTACAATTACACTAAAAAATGTTTCTATACATTCTTCGTATAAAAACAAAGTATCTACGCTACAATAAATATATTCCATTATCAATGAAAAATTATATGAGATACTTATACGTTAGTTAGAATAATAATTTGTGGATACAACACATAATTATATGAGTACGACAGGCATAATAGTAAGTAAACTATGTTCTCAGGAAGCAGATAATGCAAAAAAAAAAGCCAATTTTTTCGATTTCTTTTATAGATCAGGGTGTCAACAAAATTCTGGACAAAAAGTTCCCTGATATTTCCATGATGGTATCACAAAAATGTCCCGGATTTTTCAATTACATTAAAAATTGTTTCTATACATGCTTCGTATAGAAACAAACTATCCATGCTACAATAAATATATTGCATTATCAATGAAAAATTATATGAGAAATTTATACGTCAGTTAAAATAATAATTTATGGCTACAACACACAATTATACAAGTATGACAGGCATAATAGTAAGTAAACTATGTTCTCAGGAAACGGATAATGCAAAAATAAACAATTTTTTTCGAATTTTTTCTTTTATAGATCAGGGTGGCAACAACATTCTGGCCAAAAAGTTCCCTGATATTTCCATGATGGTGTCACAAAAATTTCTCTGATTTTACAATTACATTAAAAAATGTTGCAATACAAGATTTGTATAGAAACAAAGTATCCACACTACAATGATCCAATAAATATATTGCATTATTAATTAAAAATTATACACAATACTTATTGACGGTTAAAAGAATAATTTATGAATACAACACATATTATGCAATTATGACAGGAATAATAGTAATTAAACATGTTGTCCGGAAGCAGATAATGCAAAAAAAGCAATTTTTTTCAAATAATTTCTTTTGTAGATAATTTTAAATGTTTTATATGCTTCCTATGTCCTTTTCCAATCTTCAATAAATCCCATATTCATTAGTCTCGCACGGGTTGTTTACAATTAAAAATCCAACGTGCTGTGCTTTCTCTTCTCCCTGCAGCAGTGGTTCACGTTTCTACAAAAATAAAACTGAAAATGCGTACAGCCATGCTTTTTTTTGTAATTATTTTTCAGAACTAAATGGAAATATTGACAACTAAACTACACAAAATAGAGGTCAAAATAGACGATTTTAAAAATTTCCCTGACATTTCCAGAATTAAAAAATTCTATGATAATTCCCTGATTTCCCAGGTTATGTTGCCACTTTGTAAATACTAGGGATGAACCGGATAGTGGTTTTACCGGATACCGGATATCCGGCGCACATTACAAACCGGATATCGGATATCCGAACTGGATTTTGCCGGATATCCGGCAGTTTCTTTTTTATGAAAATATCTTCCCATACACACTAGAAAATACGGAAATCGGTCAAAAATTACGAAATATTTTTTTATTCTATAATATTCCCCAATTATTTACCCTTAAGGTGATACCAAGATTGAATAAACATTCAAAAAACTTTTTATTTACAAAGGGTTAGTCTAGGGTGCTGCTAGCAATGGGCGTATGTTTGTACACTTTAAACTCAATTTCTGAATAATTGTATTTTTACCATATGCCCTTTCATTCCAAACATAAAAACTCAAGTTTGCTTAAACTTTTGAGAAATTTATTTTTATTTTAACTTTATATTAGTTGTGAGATGTTATGACCCTGCACCATAACGACTCATTAAAAAAAATTAATAGAATTTTAAAGTTAAAAACGAGAAAAATTCAAGGGAGAATCTGCACACTGTTAATACATTGGTAGAATTTTCAGGAAAATACTTAAATACCATATTTTTAGCAAAGATAATTGAATGCCACAAAAAATATATTCGATGTTTTATTCATCCGGATATCCGCTTGGAAAATCGGATATCCGGCACTTTATTTCCGGATATCGGATAGTTAAAAATCAGCCGGATACCGGATATCCGTTTCATCCCTAGTAAATACCCATCTTCCAAGGGTGAAAGTTCATTAGAGAGAACCCTATTGTTCACTTTAAGTTTTTTATAGAAAGCCGCTCCTCCCTGCCCGTCCTTTTACCTTGAAAATTGCACCCTCCTGCCCTTTTATGCATGAATTGCCATCCTTCTCACCCTCCCAAAAATTACTCAATACACTGACCCATTTTCTAAAATATTTGTTCTAATTTTTTTTCACTTTCATAGTTTACACAGATTTTCAAAAGTAAAAATTAAGTAGTTCTTAAGGACTTTTTAAGGACCTCTCGATAATTTTTAAGGACTTCTTATATTTTTTGGCGCCGTTGGCGGAGAATTGTAATTTATTGGTGCAAATTTGGCGCAGTATCCCATGTAAATGTGGTTTCGTAGCAAGTTGGCGTAGGATACCAGTTCCGGCAAACTCTAGCACAGAAATGTTAAAGATGCTACATTCTTGTGAATTTCCCCGATTTTCTAGAATGAGAATCGATCGATTCTTCACAAAACGACAAACGAGCTGAGATTTTCTAACGATGAAGTGTCGTGTATGATAATGAAATACCATTGACTAAAAAGCGGACAACTTTTTTTCCGTCACTAAATCCGTCTATTGACGCTTTTCTCGCCTTGCCAATTTACACTTGCGTATAACGGGCAAAAGTGAGGACACTATCAAAGTAAAATCCGGAATTCTACATTTTGATATTTTAATGCACCCAGAATTCTGGGTTACAAAAATTTAAAAATCCTGGAATTTCGGGTTAGACATGAAAAAATATCATCCATGTGAATTAGTAAAAAAAAACCTCATATTTGACAAAAAATTAAGGACCTTAGTTGAAAATTAAGGACTTTAAGGGCCCTTAATTAAGTACAGCCGCGGAAAAAAAAACGAACCACCGATGATTATTTCGTTAGTTCTTATAGTAGAACTAAACTTAATATACCATTTTGTAGGGAATAAAGTCTACTATACATTGATATACAAAAAATTTGCATAGGGGACTATCTTCATACTCGAATCCACACCAACTTTAAAATCTTCAATAGCAACACCTACTTTTGATAGCGCAGAAATGTTCCCCTCCCTCAAAATAATCTAAATATAAATTTTCGTTAATTTCCTACATTTATATGCAGAGATATTAGACGATATGTATCTATGTTATTTGAGGGGCTACTTCCACATTGGACAAAGTATTAGTGAGACTTCGAAATGAAGTACGCTGGTAGAAAATGTTTTGGCGTTAGCCGTGGTTCTTATTTTCACTTGGTCATTCATTCCCCCACACCCGTATACCCCTCGCCTTTATATAAGAATTTAGAATTTTGTTATAACGCGATCACAGCACTTTTAATTCTCAAAATTAGTAGATTTCTGTTAAGTTCTGCAGATTTTAAAATTGTGTATGACCCCTTAAATGATCATTTGAGGCACATTTTCATATAGCCGAAAAACTACAAAGAGGAAAATCATGAAATTTTAGATATGCATATAAAACGTTTTTCTGAATCCATCACTATGAAAATATAGCATGGTTGCTATTCATAAATTTTATGAATATTAATATCCTAATTTAAATAAAATTAAAAAATATACATATAAGTAATGAAAGTTAGTGTATTTTATTTGGGTTGTTTAGAAGTAACACATATAAAAATATCAGCTTACTAAAAATATTATTTCGAAAGATATGATTAAAAGTTTAAGAAATTCATTTAACATTACGAGTTCTAAACTTTCGATATTCATAATTAAAAAACTACTTAACCAAATGACTTGCAAATTGGTATTCAACGATAAATTTTGTCGTAGATTCTAAATATTGAATCAAAATTGGGTGTTGCTATTGAAAATTTTAAAGTTGGTGCTGATTTTAATATGAAGATAGTCCCCTATGCAAATTTTTTGTATACCAATGTGTAGTAGACTTTATTCCCTACAAAATGGTATATTAAGTTTGGCTCTACTATAAAAATTAACGAAATAATCATTGGTGGTTCGGTTTTTTTTTCCGCGGCTGTACCTACCTAAATTAAGTAGTTCTTAAGGACTTTTAAGGACTGTGCGAACCATGGTATATTTTTTGGAGAAAAATCGGTACTGAATCGCATGTAAATGTGGTTTCCTTGCAAGTTGACGTAGGATACCACTTCCGGCAAACTGCAGTATAGAATTCCCATTCCGGTAAATGTTAAAGATACCGCATTCTTGTGAATTCAGTGAAAAGTCCACTTTTTTCTGGAATTAAATCTGTTTATTCACGCCTTGCCGATTTATACTTGCGTATAACGGTCAAAAATGTGGACACATTCCTGGGTGGCAACAAAATTCTGGAAAAAAAGTTCCCTGATATTTCCCTGACTTCCATGATGGTGTCACAAAATTTCCCTGACTTTAAAATTACATTAAGAAACGTTGAAATATATGCTTTGTATAAAAACAAAGTATCCACGCTACAATACAATAAATTTACTGCATTATAAATAAAAATTTATAAGCAAACTTATTGTCAGTTAAAATAATAATTTATGGATACACAAATTATACAATTGTGGCAGGCATAATAGTAATTAAACATGTTCTCTGTAAGCAGAGAATGCAAATTTTTCCAACTATTTCTTTTAGAGATAATTTTAAATGTTTTATATGCTTAATATTTCCTATTCCAATCTTCAATAAATTACATTCATTAGCCCCTCACATGTTGCTCACAATTTCAAGGTCCAACGCACTTTGCTTTTGCTGTTCCCTCAGCAGTGGTTCACGTTTTTACAAAAATAAAACTAAAAATATAAAAATGTGCATAACCATAATTTTTAAAAAAAAATCTTTTTAAGGAACTAAAAGGAAATATTGACAACTAAATTACCCAGAATAAAGTGCATAATGGAGGCTAATTGTCGTTTTAATGATCCAAAATTGAAAATTTCCCTGATTTTTTGTGAAATTTCGAAAATTTCCCTGATATTTCCAGAATAAAAAATTTCCATGACAATTCCCTGACTTCCCGGTTTTCCAGGTTATGTTACCACCCTGCATTCAAAGTAAAATTCGGAATTCTACATTCCAATATTTCCAATTTACATTCCAATATTGTATCCACACTACAATGATCCAATAAATATATTGCATTATTAATTAAAAATTATACATACTACTTATTGACAGTTAAAAGAATAATTTATGAATACAACACATATTATGCAATTATGACAGGAATAATAGTAATTAAACATGTTGTCCGGAAGCAGATAATGCAAAAAAAGCAAGTTTTTTTCAAATTATTTCTTTTGTAGATAATTTTAAATGTTTTATATACTTCCTATGACCTTTTCCAATCTTCAATAAATCCCATATTCACTAGTCTCGCACTGGTTGTTTACAATTAAAAATCCATCTTGTGAATTCAGTGAAAAGTCCACTTTTTTCTGGAATTAAATCTGTTTATTCACACCTTGCCGATTTATACTTGCGTATAACGGTCAAAAATGTGGACACATTCAAAGTAAAATTCGGAATTCTACATTCCAATATTTTTAATGCACCCGGAATTCTGGGTTAGTAATGTAAATGTTTCCATGTAAACTAGCAAAAAAAAACCTCATGTTTGACCAAAATTAAGGACCATTGTTGAAAATTAAGGACTTTAAGGGCCCTTAATTAAGGACCTAATCAAATCAAGTAGTTCTTAAGGACTGTGCGAACCATGACTTTATATGCAACAAAAAAGTTCTTCCTTTTAAGAATGGAATCTGCACCAATCAAAAACAGGATTTTCTGCAATGATTTTTATAACTTTGGAGATGAAAAAAAGCTTGTTTCCTTTTGGACTTACTGCTCAATTTTTTGCTTTAATGGTATTTTTTTTATTGATTACATTCATTAGGTATTTTGTTAAACAGATAATAAATTATAGTTAACCAGATAAGTCACCAGAAAATTTAAAATCAAACTCACATGCACCATCTTCGTCGTAATTGGAGAGATCGTGTTTGATAGTTCGGCTGAATTCTAAAACATTGCACCACTGGTCTTTGTTGACAACTTTATATTTAGATTGCTAAAAAGATACAAATAATGTTGTTAGAACACAAAAAAGACTAAAAAGGCTACTCTTTTACTTATAGATATAAGTGAAAAAGTAGCCCAAAAACTTTTGAGTAATAAATGTTGTTAGATCACAAAAAAAGACTAAACAGGCTACTCTTTTACTTATAGTTTATAAGTGAAAAAGTAGCCCAAAAACTATTGAGTAATAAATGTTCTTAGATCACAAAAAAGGCTACTCTTTCACTTATATATAAGTATAACTTTGGAGATGGAAACTTTGAAACTAACTTTGGAAAGTAGCCCCAAAACTTCTGAGTAATAAGCTTCTTAGTATTTTTTTAGTCAAACACTTTAAAAATACCCACTTTGTAAATGATGATTAAATGAAAATAAGAGGAAAATATGAACAATCAGCTAAAAGCTACTGGGTACAAGGAAGCTGTGGGATTTATACTTAGATAAAAAGTTGTGATTAAATAATATTAAAATTAACATTTTTAATAATTTAGTAAAATAGAGGTTTAGTAAAATTATTTAAATGATAGTCTCCATAAGGACTTTCAAAGAGCCTTATGTAATTTATAAAGACCCTTTCGACAATAATAAGGAGTATCTAAGTATTATAAGGTACCTTATAATAAAGAGTTCATAAGGACTTCTAAGGACCGTACGAACCCTGTGTAAATGTGTTTTTACTGCATAAGAGTCGATATTCAAATACATTTTTATTTAAATTAATATTTAAAAAATTATCTTGATACAGATAAATTCTATCTCAAAATAAAGGATTTTTAAAAAATATTAGTATTTTGTATGAAATAAAAATTTTAGTGCCATGCTATAAAATCTAAATAAACGGTATGGCAGTTAATGGTAATTTTTAATTAGCAAAAGTACTATTCAACTATGCTTTTAATATAATTGTCCAAAATCAAAAAACAGTTTGATACAACATTTACATTTTACACATATTTTTAATAACTAGTTTTTTTCTTCTGTATTTTAAAAGAAAAATTATTTTACATTTAAAATCAGTCTTTCGATTTATTTTTTAATTTTTGTCCATGACAAATAATTTTTACATTTGTATTTAAAATGACTATGGCAGTTACATTTAATGCAGGTTCAAATACGAATTCAATTATAAATCCTATTATTAAAGATTTTTTTTTAATATGATCAAGCCTAATTTATAAATACACCTTGGTAACTTACTTCTAGGAACTGATGAAATGAGCTATAGTGGGGCCAAAGCCTTCCAAGGAGTAACTGAAGCATGGCTTTTGCAGTGTCAATGTCCATGCTACGTTGGTCTTTATCCTGCAAAATTGACAGATGTCATAAAACTAAAAAATATAACAAACAAGATTTTAATAAAATAATTATTTTAAACAAGTACATTTGTTTTAACAAACAAAACAATTTTAAGCCGGGCATTAGCTTTACATTTTACAATGTCCATAAATCAATACATTAGGGGTACCCATAAGTAATCCATTATTTTGAAATCTAAAACAAACTTTGTAGTAAATTCAAGTTTTTATTTCTTCATTTATTACATAATCTCCATCACTATCAAGGACAGTTTGCCATCTTTCCTACAAATTTTCAATCCCCTTCATATAGAAATCCAGGGTTCGTGAAGCAAAATATGACTCAAGGTGCCTCCTTACATCGTCTACAGAAGTGAATGTTTTATTTCTTAAATAATGCTCCAGAGATCTGAAAAGATGATAGTCAGAGGGAGATTCAGCAGCAGTTTTCTTCAAATGAAAACGAAAAATTAATGCTGTCCGCGAATGCTCTTTGTTCGGTATAAATTTCGACATATTGAACACAACACTATGCACACACTTTCCCAATTTATCACTCGTGCGCGTCTGACACTTGTTGATGACACAACAAAATGGCGCAGTGTCAAATCTTTATAGCACAAACTGCATTGGTGCACTGTACGTTGTCTGAAATCCGCATTTCATACTTGTACACCTGGTATACCGTATGCTCAACCTCTCAAATTCCCTGAGCTTCCACTTCGGAAACTGCTTCTAAACAAGGCACACGGCCCTTTTTTCCAATCAATTGTACAAGCCATCACGGAAAAGAAAAACTTGGTAAATCATCAAATATCGGACACTAACTGCTTTGAACTGTTGCTTGTACAACATATTTGCCAGCACCAACGGTTTACGATGCCTCAAACACTATCGGTGATCCAGTCACCTCTTTACGCACCTAGTGTTTAACACATATACACTGTGAACATTAGTGTATTGTCAGTATTGGACTAATACTTATGAACTCTCAGCCAGGCAATACCAATACTTGAACATTGATCTAAATGATGTACAGTCTCGTGCTCACACTGACAAGTTTGATTAGTTTTTAAGTTTAATTTCTTTAAGGTTTTTTTTTATGTACATTTATAGATGGTTGGGGAAACCACCCTAAATAGTGTTCTTGATATATTACACAAATATATCATGTTGTAATTCATTGAGCGAGTAGCTCAAAATCATACTATTTGTTAGAAGTAAAGTGATTTTCATGTATAATATTTCTATTTTATGTCATTGCAACTAATACCCGTATATCTCAAGGGAGAGGTCAGGTTAATTAAATAAAATATACCCTATGCTCAAGTACATAATAACAAATCATAGAAAGAACGTGAATCGGTATACATACCCTAGCGAAGTCATATGCATATCGATATATACCTTTGAAGACTACTGGTTCATTTAAAAGACTACGAAGATATTCAATTTTGTTACGGATTTTATCAATACTATCACATCTGAAAGAAATAAGAAAATTTAATTTTAAATACAATTTAAGTGGCATTTATTCAATAACATATTCCCTAAGAATATTACAAGTAAAAAAAGTCAATAAACTTTGACTAGTAGATTCTCAGAATGGGACCAATATGAGCGGTTGTTAATACAAAAGTTTGTCCTTGTGAAGAGTAAAAAAATATATTACTTTAGAAACTAATTAATCGATTGGTACTTAAAAATAGCAGCGAAAATTATGGGGTAATCATTTATTATGTTCTATTTTTTTTATCCTTTTTACATCCCTTTTAAATTGTGACATTCTCATTTTTTTATATCTTTTCATTTTTCTATTTTTTTTTTTTTAATTTTTGACATATTTGGTATTGCTTGCACTCTCCTCATATAGTTCATTAAGATGAAGTGGATTGTCAGGAAACGAGTAACAGGGCTCGGAACACTTTTTACATATGTCCCTACGGAAAACATCTTAAAAAACGAGACAAAAAGGGACCTACAAAATTTAAATCCTCATTAAATTTTAAGTCATCAATGAGAGTGACAAAATTATTGGAAAAACGCAATAAAACACAGAGTTTTAAATAAAAAAAAGCTATATTTTCTTTGTAACAATACAGGCTAGCCGCGCACTAATAAAGATCGAGCATTAATAAAAGGGCCAGTAAATTTGCGAAAATACTCTTTAAATATTTTTGTAAACTTTTTAAATTATGGTCCGAACTGAAATTTAGCAGGGATGCCACTTATTATAGAAAATGTTTATTTTGCAAATAAAATGTAAATCGAACAGTATTTTTCTCATCATAATATGAGATACTGGAAATATATATAATTACAATTTGCACTTGCAACTGCTTTTTATGATTCTTCAACTTAACAAGGTTTTCATTTACATTTTTTTTATACAATGCATAAAAGAGATCCGATGGTCCTGGAAGGACAGAAATTGTTTACACATAGGCCTATATTCTACACCAATGTGATTAATTACATTTGTAAAGACAAAAACAGCAAGCCTGCTCCTAGTTTAATGATATTTCAAGAGTTTCTACACCCTATTAGCAACATAAATATGAATATGAATGGTGATTTTTGTGATGGCATTACAAAAGGAAAAAAAATTATTTGGTTAAATAGGGAAAATTGTTTACACATAGGCCTATATTCTACACCAATGTGATTAATTACATTTGTAAAGACAAAAACAGCAAGCCTGCTCCTAGTTTAATGATATTTCAAGAGTTTCTACACCCTATTAGCAACATAAATATGAATATGAATGGTGATTTTTGTGATGGCATTACAAAAGGAAAAAAAATTATTTGGTTAAATAGGCAAAATTGTTTACACATAGGCTATATTCTACACCAATGTGATTAATTACATTTGTAAAGACAAAAACAGCAAGCCTGCTCCTAGTTTAATGATATTTCAAGAGTTTCTACACCCTATTAGCAACATAAATATGAATATGAATGGTGATTTTTGTGATGGCATTACAAAAGGAAAAAAATTTATTTGGTTAAATAGGGAAAATATTTTAGCTAAAATAAGGTAAAAAGGGACCATATTCTGTAAAAAAATGACTTTTAGGGAAAAAAGGGACCTGTTGTGAGGCCTGGAGTAACAATGTCTTTTATTGAAAGTTTCAAAAAGGGTTTTCCACAGTTCCATAGATACAAACATATCAAAAACAAAACTGTATAAATCAAGGGGAATAAAACCCCTGGAAATCTTAAGAATTTTATGAGTAAATGGAATAACACTTAAACAATTTGTGCACATTCCAACGTTGCAGTTCCAACGTTAAAACCATACATTACACATTCTCTTCATATATTCTTAGCATTTTATTTAATATAAAAAAAGCTTCAAAACCCAACATACTCTAGATCTTTCAACCCCCTCAACCACTCCGACTTCGTGAAGAAGCCCATTTGTTTTGCCTCCATCTTCCAAGCTATGACGAGCATGACAATCTGTGAATAAAACAAATGCATCAAAGTCAAACTTCATTGAGTGAGACATGCAGTCACTTGGAATGACTGTGAGCTACAATATAATAACTATATGCACTGAAGCAAGGACTCTCATTGAGACAATGTACTTTACTGTGCCCCACGGATGCAAACAATTAGGAAGAAAGGTTGAGAAAACATTGTCCTTCGCTACAACATTCAGGGTGGAAACAACATTCTAGAAAAAAAATTTCCCCGATTTCCATGATGGTGCCACAAAAATGTCCCTGATTTTAACAATTACATTAAGAAATGTTGCAATACACGCTTTGTGTAGAAGCAAAGTATCCACGCTAATACTATAAATATATTGCATTATAAATGAAAAATAAGAAATACTTTGACAGTTAAAATAATAATTTATGTATACAACACAAATTACGCAATTGCGACAGGCATTATAGTAATTAAACATGTTCTCTGAAAGCAGAAAATGCAAAAAAACAAACAACTTTTTCAAATTATTTCTTTTGTAGATAATTTTAAATGTTTTATATGCTTCATATTTCCTATTCCAATCTTCAATAAATCTCATATTTATTAGCCCCACACATGTTGCTTACAATTCAAGGCCCAACACACTTTGCTTTTGCTTCTCTTTCCAACAGTGGTTTACGTTTTTACAAAAATAAAACCGAAAATATGAAAATGCGCATAACTAATTCTTATTCAGAACTAAAAGAATATTCAGAATATTGACAATTAAATTACCCAGAATGGACTTTATAATAGATGATAATTTATAATGAACATTTTAACAATCAAAATTTGAAAATTTCCCTGACTTTTCCAGAATTAAAAATGTCCATGATAATTCCTTGATTTCCCGGTTTTCCACGTTATGTTGCCGCCCTGAACATTTCACGTTACCTGACAGAAATGTTTAAAGGCATTATTTTTTTTGCCTTTTTTTTCTTGTAAGTCAGAAAGTATTTTTTGGAAAAAACATTAACTGTGTAACAATTAATGTGTTTTTAAATCTACGCATACCTATGCGAAGGGACTATATTTTCTACCTCCATTCAAAAAGGAGTAAAGTGGTCGGCCACACTTAGTAAAAGCTCCAATGCCTATATTTATATTATATTCTAGCTCAGTGCTTAGAATAAAGTATGTATTAACATGCATGAAGTATAGCCTTTTGCTGATTAAAACAGGGGATCAATTAGAGCTACTTACGTTTTCGGGTTCAACCCCAATATCTTCACAGAATTTCTCCATACCCTCTGGTCCAATGTTTTCTGGATCATTTGTGGCTGAAAAAACTTAACTTTAAGTAAACATGTCTTATAAATAGTTTTCTGCATTATAAATTTCAAATTTGGAAAATGCTTCAAATTATGATTGGTAGCAGTAATTTTGGTTCTTTGGTTACTTGTGCAGAATAAAGGGATGTGATTGACCAAAAGGTAAAAAAGAGGAAATCAAAAAATTTGACATGAAACACTCGAAAGGAAAACACACAAAAAAGTAGGAATTAAATAATCAATGTATGAAATAAATTATCAAGACTACAGTCAATCGGCTTTCATATTCATTAAATTTTTTGTTTTTAAATAAGAAATAAATTACATACAATTTTCCCCAAAACACTTTCCGAACTATATTGCCAAGAACAAATTTCAATGTATATAGGACAACAAATATGTCAAATATATAAACCGAATATTAATGCTGAAACGAATTGCAAGCCACATAAAAAAAAGAAACTGGCCTATTTCAAATATCCATTTCTGTTACATAAGCCCAAACTTCAATGTCACAAATAAATTATATTTTTTTTCGAAAAATCTAATGTAATTTCGTTAGGTAGTGCAAAGCAAATCATGATGAAACAGGAAATAGTGAAAATTCAACATTTATTTATCAGATGCAAAAGGATTGAAAGCATTTCAACGGAGATCACATCAGAGGCGTGAAGTGAATATCTTAAAACAATGCAAATTTTAAGTTGCATTCGCAAGATGCAACGAAAATTGAATTAGTGCTAGAGGGTTTGCCAAAAAATTAGGGAAGGGTACCAATGAAAGATATCATGTGGCTAGGCTCGCATGCAACTTGTCTTGGAAAAATTAATTAATTATCACATAACACAAGTCTACACTGAGGTATCGAAATGAAAAATGGAGTGGTAAAATATAATTTTGTAAACAATTAAAAAAACACTTTTAAAGCATTGTATTAACATTTGTACAAGTTTTTAATTTTAATAAAATGACTAACAAGGAAAACGTGCGCTCGGGTGATGAAATAACGACAAGTTCTTTTATTTCCCCGTTCTCTTTTATTTTCCAAAAAAATTGAGAACTGCATAAAATGGATTCTTGCTTAAAAGGGCAAAAGAGCGCAATTGCCAAAGAAAATAAAGGGGGGAACAGTAGCCCTTCAAATAATGTTTATAGCGAACACTGCTTAAGTTCAGAAAACGTCGTCCTTTAGTAAAGCCATTGGAAGTCAAAGAAAACCTCATCAAATTAGGTTATGAATTTTAGTTTTAGGAAAACAAAAGATTTTTTTTACATAAAGCACAACAGAGCTGTTTTATACAAAAAAAACTTGAATTCTAAATCCATACTTGGAGTGCAAAGAGTTTAAAAAATGTTCCAGGTAATAACTTAATTGGATTTAAATATAAAAGATTATTTGAGAAGCAGGAACAAAATAACTATTTTAATATAAAAAAAAATAGTGTTAATTTTTACAAAAAACTGTATATTTAGTACAAAAAACTGTATATTTAGTATAGCAGTACATTAAACATTGCCTTAAAATATATTTCAGAAGAATTTCAAAAATTCTTACATGCATATTCATGAAACAGGGCTATACATTTCTTTTGTGAAAATGAATCATCTATAATTTCAGCAGTCCTAGAACTTTTCCTCGAACTGGAATAAAAATAATAAATTAGTATCAACAAAAGCTTTATACATTTACAATTAATAAATTAAATATAAGTGTAGTTGGCGACTTCACTTAAAAAAAGTTGTGGAGTTAAATGATGGTAGTTAATTATAATTGAACTTTTAGCCCTCAATAACGAACTTCTAGAAGTATTTTAGAATAAATCAGCATGAATGAAAGAAGTATTTTAATTTACAAATGTAAGGTCTCTGCATATTAACAAATGATTATTCGCCAAATTATGAACCAAAGATTTGAATGCTACTACCGTGTTCACTCTAGAAGTTTTTTTAAAGACGGGCCGTCATGCTCGCCCTTTTTTTCATCTCAATAGCGCAATCATGCCCCTTTTTCAAAAAAAAAATTTCGCCCCTATTGTCTTTTTTAGTCAAGCACAAGCATCCTTGCTTTGCTAGCCGTCTTTAAAAAAGGCATTGATTAAATTTTTTTTTGTGTAAATTGGAATTAAGTGAATTATGACAGTAGAAAAATAAACTTCTTTTTAACTAAGCTTGTTGTGAAATCGCGACGATTCTGCGAGAATTTCGAGCACGGGGCATTGCACGAATCCTATTGGTTGCCTGTAAGATGGTTTGGGTCGAGATTACAAGATTAGACATTTTATTACCAAATTTTGGGTTTTAGTAGCCTTTTCATCAGTTTTGTAAGGTGCCTAATTCGGGCTACTTACCGATTTGGTTTTTAGCGAATACATTAATTTTCAAATGTCAAATTTTGGAATTCAATTAGTATTTCCACAAAATGACATTTTGTATTGTTCTTTCCTTCGAGATAAGCCCCGAGCCGTCACTAATAGCCCAATATGCAGCAATGTCAACTAATAAATCAGAATTTTTTTTGTTTGGTCACGGGTCCGATGTGTGGCCACGCACACACCAATTTTTTTTTAAAAGTGCCCTTTTAAAAACAAGAAGTGCCTTTCCAAACACAGGGTGCCCTTTTAAAAACAAGAAGTGCCTTTCCAAACACAGGGTGCCCTTTTCTGCCAACAGCGCCCTGCCCCTTTTTATTTCTAGAGTGAATACTGCTACTATATGACAAACAAATTCTAAATGGATAATATTTATAATTAAGAGACAATTGTTCAGATTCCAAAACAATTTCATGTGCAGAGTATTTGTTTAAATATTGTACTTAAATGACCATACTGGCATTATATGTGCCACATGTGATGTATTTTCTTTTTCAAGCCTACCCAGACCATTATTCATTGTATAAACAAAAACATAAAATTATTAAACTATGTTTGAAATTTCATACTGAGTGGAGAAAAAAAAAGCCTTTGCAATGAACATTTTAATTGTCAAAGCTTGTTAGGATAGAAAGTATTGAAAGCTGTTAAATGGAAACGGGTTTTAAGACGGATGCTGACATAAAAACAAGTGTCAATTGAGAAATATTGTTGAGTAGTTTTCCAACCTAGAGTATAAATATATTTATTAAACATTAAAAAAAATTATCCTTAACCATTACATGTACTGAAAAATGCTTATAAATGTGGAAATAATAATATAAAAAAAATTGCACAACCCATTAATTTCTATAAATTAAAAATATATATTTTTTTTAAATGTGCTCAAACTTGTTTTTTTTTTTTATTTAAATTTAATGTAATTATTAATTTCAGACCTATTCTACTTTTTGAAAGTCTTGACAATTTACAAAAATTATCTAAATTTAGGTGTAAATTTTAAAGTGGCAATATGCAAAAAGAAATTATTTTGGAATATTGAATATTTGTTTTTAAAAAAAGCTTTAATATCTAGACAATTCTTTTTTTATGATTTCTTTAATTTTATATTTGCATAATATGAAAATTACTTTTTCCTCGCACAGTAAATTCATCTTCCAAACGATTACTTCAAATATTTAGCGTCATGGGAATAAACACAAATTTAAAAATTGTAAAAGAATATTTATTTTTTTAAAAAAAATCATGGAAATATAATTCAAAAATATGTGTTTCAAATTATTATTTAAAAAAAACAGACGATAACATATTCGCTTCAAATTATTTAAAAAATAAATAAACGATAACATATTCGTTTCAAATTATTATTTAAAAAAAGCAGACGATAAAACACAGAAGAACGCATCAGCAGCTATTAAATTACAGGGGAAAAAAACGAACACAAAAGGTGAACAAAGACGCACCACTTGCAAACCTTAGTTTTCCACACAAAGTCGAAAAAGCAGACGGCGACATTTTTTACGAAAGTAAACAAAGACAAAACGAATTCGAAACACCGAATTACCCCATATGAATGACGTAACTTCCGGGGCGACTTCCGCATCAACGTTCAATCGGAAAGAACGATTCAATAAAAACCTTCGAGTAGTTCTTGTTTCTTTTCAAAGCAATCGGAGACACAACACACACGGCGCTTTGCAGTCATTTCGCAGGCAGGTATTAAAAGTCTTATTTATAGAAAACAGCTGACTTGCCTCCTCGAGCTGAATGACCTTGATTAAGCCACTGACGAAGGCGGATTGAGAACAAATAAAGGAAGAAAATAACACGCTCTTTTACTCAATCTTAGGTGAAAAAATTAACGTGTTTTTTTCTTCTTTTTTTAAGGAAGTATAGAACTATTTTTATGATTTTTAACCGACTGAACAGCGCGCCAACCGAAATTCTAAAATAAAACCTTAAGAAAGTTTAAATTAAATCCGCCAAATCGCGCGCCAAGGAGAGATGTTATCAATTCGATTGTTACGTGTTTTTTTTATGTATGTTCGCGTAAGATTTCTGTTCTAATTCATATATTTGGACATATTTTTTTGTTGTTGTTGTTGGACAGCAATTGAAAAAAAATATTCGGTTGTCCGGCATTTAACTTTCCGGAATTCTCAATTTATCGGACCGTTTGAAAAAAAATATTGTCCGATTTCGAATTTTTTTTTTGTTGGATAGAAAAAAACCCACTTAGGCAAAAACTGCATTAAAAAAAATCGGTTATCCGGCTGTTATATATCCACAATTTTCGCGGATTTCTGATAATTCGTGAGAAAATAGCCTATCTGCAATTGTGAAGAAAAAATATTTTTTTTAAATCTTAAGAAATATACAGCAAAATCAAATACAGAAATTATGACTTTAGATTTAATCCTTTGATCTAGAAAATCACTCATTCTCATCTAAAGAGGGAAAAGAACATACCGTTATTTGGTACTGTATTATTTAAAATGAAAAGGAATAGCATGTTTTTGAATGCAAAAACCCTATTCTTTTGGTAACCTGTTCTCTCACTAACCCATAAGGTTTATATTTCTATAATTCAATAGTTTTTTGTTTTTGCATCCCTCAGAAATATTTCATTTCAAAACGTGATAAACTAATATTTCTACTATCTTTATTACTCTTGTTATCTGGCTAGCACAAGAGAACATCATTGCAGTTGAAAGGTTTAGAAAAATAAATAGTGAGTTTCGGAAATTGTTGAAATTTTTATGTGATAATGAGCTTCACATAAATTTATGAAAAATAAATAATTTTCGTTTGTTTCGAGCTACAACTCTCCACGTCAACAGTGCTCAATTTTATCAAATTTTCAAACTAGATACGACTGAATTCCGTAATACGACGTTTTTTCATATGACCCTAAAGTTGCACGGGTGCCTAAATTGCTAGATTAAATAGCTAAGAATCCAATTTGGCCAAATTGTCTTATATATTCCGATTTTTTTTTTCTTTAAAGTGCTTTAGTGTAAATATTAGTGAAAAGACATTGATCATAAACAGCTGACTTCTGTCAGGCCCGTCGCTACGGGGGGAGCGCGACCCCCTCCCCCCCTAATCTGGAAAGTTGGGAATTTCAACTTTTAAAAATCCCCGAGTTGGGAAAATTTATGCCTGAAGAAAATTAATATTTTCAGTAAATGAAAGCTAGGGAAGATTAGAAATTGTATGATGGCATTTACCCAACTTGTATGATGGCATTTAAATTAGACCTCAGAACGGATACTGCATTGGAATATGGATGCAACAAATCAATGCTTGTAAGAGAACTGTTTAATATTGATCTCTCTATTTTAATAAAAGTAAGCCCTAGGGGGGATTTTCAATTCAATCGCTGATATTCAGATCGTATCTCAAAAAGTAAAAATTACAAAATTAAGTGAAATTGCTAAAAAGTGTTTGATAAATATGAAGAATATATTTTTGTTTCAATACATTAGTTTAGAATGTATTTATTATTAGAATCGTCGTTGCTAAAATTTCGCTTACAAGTAATTTTGTTCGTTGAGTTTCTGGCACATTATTAAGAGGAGAGATCCAATTTTTTTAGGTAATGTAGAAATAGGTTTGAACTGGAAATCCAAGTAGGCATTTTTTAAAATTCGAATTACTTTTGAATTTATAAATTTTTTAACCATTTAAACACGTTTCACTCATGTGAAGTTTTTCCACCCTAATGTTTTCCACGTGATTTCTAAACTGCTGTAAGTAATTTAAAATTACATATTTTTTTATTAAAAAAAATATACTAATGTTCGCTAAAACTTCATCTTTTCGATGTCATAAAAATTATATTTCTATCTTTTCAATTAAATTAGATACAGTTAATTAAGCTAGGTATTAAAAATATTGAAAAAGCAAGGTTTTTTCGGAAATTTCGGGAAAGTTTTAATTTGCAACTGTTCTTCTTATTGTTCCGCTTGCATCTCAAAAAGTAAATGTCCTAAAATTATGAAATTGTGCCAGTTTATTAGGAAATGTTTGAGAAAAAATGTGGGTATATTTCTTTTTCCATACGATCAGTATTTAAGACATTATTTAACTTAAAGTTATAATTTCATAAAATGTAGAAAAAAGTTCATATACTTTTGAATACTTGTCTTCCAATTCTCATTAAAAAAATAAATACAAAATTTAGGATACAGATTAAACTATTGGCTACAAATCATCCAGAGCATTTTTGAAAATCCGATTTAGTTTTGCAGTTATAAATTTTTAAACAATTGACGAAATGTCTAAAAGAATCGTCAATTTTGCAAGTTTTTTCAAAAGTGAAAAATTAAAACTGCTCTAAGTAGTTAAAAAATATACTTTTTTCTCATTAAAAAATTATAGTCATGTTCACAAAACAATCCTTTCTTGGATGGGATCAAGTTTGAAATTCTATCTTGAAATTTAAATTAGATGTAGCTATTTATGTGAAGCACTATAAATATTTTTCAAAATGTAACGGTCGAAAAAAGAGGAAGTTGGAATATGCGCAACCCAGTTTCCCATAATTTAATATATATCTTTTTGGTGTAATATTTTTAGTGCCAAAACTCTTAAGTATTTAGTAGTATTAAATAAAAATTGGCGATTAGAGTAAAAATTGACTCATTTATGCTTGGCACATTATGCTATTGGAACATGTTTCCCCTTTCAAAGAGCAGAAACAATTGTGTTGAAACATCTCTACAATTGAAAGAATTGAATACATTACAGACCGAGCTGTCTTAAAAGTAGCTGAAAAAGTATTGTGGTTAGGACACATTGTCATTGTGTACAGTGTATGAAGCCAGGATTGGTTTGCGAAGCAAACCAAAGAAGATTGCGAGGCAATCGTTAGGGGGTTGGCAGAGTGTCGAAGGAGCAGAGGGCGGGGCCCCTAGTATATTAAAAAAAAAGATGAACATGCCTGAACACTGAATTTTCAGCACCCCCCCCCCCCCCCCCCCCCACCCAACAGTCTGGAAACACTAAAAATCTCCGAGCTGGGAAAATTTATGCCTGAAGAAAATTATTTTTGGCAAATGACAGCATGGGAAAATTAGAAATTGCCTAACTAGTAAGATTACATTTAAATTTAGCCCTCAGAACGAATACTGCATTGGAACATGCGTGCAACAAATCAATGGTTGCGAGAGAACTGTTTAATATTACAGGGTGGCAACAATATTCTGGAAAAAACATTCCATGATATTTCCCTGATTTCCATGATGTCACAAAAATTTCCCTGATTTTACAATTACTTATAAATGAAAAATTATATGCAATACTTATTGACAGTTAAAAGAATAATTTACGGATATAACACAAATTATGCAACTGTGACAGGAATAATAGTAATTAAACATGTTCTATGAAACCAGATAATGCAAAAATATCAAGTATTCTATATTATTTTTTTTGTAGATAATTTTAAATGTTTTATATGCTTTATATTTCCTATTCCAATCTTCAATAAATCTCATAATCATTAGTACCTCACATGCTGCTTACAATTCAAGGTCCAATGCACTTGGTTGCTCCCTCCAACAGTGGTTCACGTTTTTACAAAAATAAAAGTGAAAATATGAAAATGCGCATAACAATTCTTTTTTTAAAATTCTTTTACAGAACTAAAAGGAAATTTTGACAACTAAATTACCCAGAATAGAGGGCATAACAAACGATAATTGCCTTTTTAATGATCCAAATTTGAAAATTTCCCTGATTTTTTGTGAAATTTCGAAAATTTCCCTGATTTTTCCAAAATTAAAAATTTCCATGATAATTCCCTGATTTCCAGGTTATGTTGCCATCCTGTATTAACTAATATATATATAAAAAAAAGAGGAAAAATGCTGATATGTTGGAATCGGGAATTTTCAGCACTGTTGAGTTGAGAATCGTTAAGTTGAGAAATTCCTTGTTTCCTTCACCTAAACTTCACTATTACATGTACAGCCACATAACTTAGCTATCTTATTTCTTTTATGTTTTGTTGTGTATCAAAATTGTAAAGCTCATTCTCCCTGTACAATGTACATTTCATTTCATTAATACAACTAGCATCTTACATATATTTATTTTTGATAATGCATTGAAAGAAAATTTAATTCTTAGGTAAAAATTTTATAAGCAGCATAGTAAAATGCAAAAAATGGAAATCCCCTCCCCTAAAGTAACAAAAAAACTTTTGTGACAGGATTCAGGGTCCGGTTCACGCTTCTCTTTTCTTATACATAAATAGTTTCATTGAAAATAAGACCCATAACTAAAGTTTTTATGTTTTGAAAATGGTGAGTTGGAAAAAGGAAAAGAGACCTTATTTCAAAACTTGTTGAAAAGTTGCACAAAACAATATATTTTGTATAAAAAAAATCAATAATTTTTCTTATAAAAAAAAATCGTAATTTAAATAAAATAAATCGATTTTTTTTTTAAACCACTCTGAACCAACCTTGTTTGGCTTCAAAGTTATTGTTGGACATCAAGATTTTCATTTGTGAAACAAATTTTGAATGTTTGCTCCAGTGTTCACAATAGAAATAAAATGGGGCAGGGCGCTATTGGCAGGAAAAGGACACTTCCAAAAAAAAATTCGGGGGTAGGCGTTTCCACCAATTAAAACATCGGGAGGCCAGTGTTCACTCTAGAAATAAAAAAGGGCAGGGCGCTGTTGGCTGTAAAAGGGCACTCGTTTTTGAAAAGGCACTTCTTGTTTTTAAAAGGGCACTTTTTTTAAAAAAAGTTTGAGATGGGCGTGGCCACCCGTTGATATATCGGTTCCGTCACCAAACAAAAAAAGTTCCAATTTGTTGATTGATATTGCGCTAGAGCTGAATATTGGGCTATTGGTGACGATTCGGGGCTTATTTTGTAGGAAAGACTCGTACAAAATTGATGTCTCTTTATGAAGATACTATTTAAAATCCAAAAATTTGACACTTAAAAATTAATGTTTTCGCTATAACCAAATCTGGTAGCCCTAATCAGACCAGTTGCAAAACTGCTGAAAAGGCTACTTAAATATAAAACGCCTAATATGGCAACCAAACCCTTCACTTTAAAAAAAACATAGCATTTTCACATGCGGGTACAGACAACCCAATAGGATTCGTAGAATGCCCCGTGCTCGAAATAACCACGGAATCAGAATCATTGCGATTGTACAACACGCGTAGTTAAAAGGAGTTTGTTTTTCTACTGTCATAATCCACTTAATTCCAATTTACTCACACATTATTTTTAATCGATGCATTTTTTTAAAGACTGGTAAGGAAGCAAGGACGCTTGTGCTTGACTGAAAAGGGCAAAAGGGGCGGCATTTTCTCAAAAGAGGGCGGCATTTTTGAAAAAAGGGGCATGAGGGCGCTATCGAAATGAAAAAAGGGCGGGCAGGGCGGACCGCCCTTCAAAAAACGCCTAGAGTGAACACTGCGGGATGCCATTTGCCAACCAATAGAATGCCCTTTGCTTGAAATTACCACATATTCATCGTAAATGCGCAACATGCATAGTTAAAAAGAAATTTTATTCTGCCGTCATAGTTAACTTAATTCCGATTTACAATTTAAAATCAATGCTTTTTTTTAAAGACAGAGGAGCAAGGATGTTTGTGCTTGATTGAAAAAGCTAGGGGAGCAAGGAGGCTTGTGCTTGACTGAAAAGGGCGGAATTTTCCCAAAAAGAGCATGAGGGCGCTATCAAGAATTAAAAAGGGCGGGCCGCCATTCAAAAAACGCCTAGACTGACACTGTTGCTCCTTATATAAGCTTGCACATTTTTGTCAAATTGGAAGAAATAAATTGTGCAATTATACATGGAAAGTTAGGAGAAGTTAAGCATAGGTTGTTCACATGGAAGGAATTTTTGTATTATTTTGACATATGCCAGTGACATAAAAGTGTTTACTGTCTCTAACAAGGCATCACGGTATTGAATAAAGAAAATAATGCATTCTTTCCAAAATGAAATCTATATACCTACTCAGTAATTAGTAGGGATGAACCGGATAGTGGTTTTGCCGGATACCGGATATCCGGTGCACATTATAAACCGGATATCGGATATCAGAACTGGATTTTGCCGGATATCCGATTGGATATCCGGCAGTTTCTTTTTTATGAAAATATCTTCTCCTACACACTAGAAAAAACGGAAATCGGTCGAAAATTACAAAATACTTTTTTATTATATTATATTCCCCAATTCCTTACCTTTAAGGTGATACCAAGATTGAATAAACATTCACATAACTTTTTTATTTACAAAGGGTTAGTCTAGGGTGCTGCTAGCCAATGGGCGTATGTTTTGTACACTTTAAACTCAATTTCTGAATAATTGTATTTTTACCATATGCCCTTTCATTCCAAACATGAAAACTACAGTTTGCTTAAACTGTTGAGACATTTATTTTTATTTCAACTTTGTATTAGTTGTGAGATGTTATGACCCTCCACCATAACGATTCGTTAAAAAAAAAAAAAAAAAAAAAAATTAAAGTTAAAAACGAGAAAAATTCAAGGGAGAATCTGCACACTGTTAATACATTGGTAAAATTTTCAGGAAAATACTTAAAGCAAAGATAATTGACCGCCACAAATTTTTTTTCGATGTTTTATTCATCCGGATATCCGGCTTGGTAAATCGGATATCCGGCATTTTGCTTCCGGATATAGGATAGTTAAAAATCAGCCGGATACCGGATAGTTACCGGATATCCGTTTCATCCCTAGTAATTAGTCTTTTTAATTTTTGCCAATTGTCGAAAGAAGCTAATATTTTTATTTCAGTCTTTGTATATTATTAAAAAGCAAAAAAAAAATTGCTGAATTATAATAAGTTTCTGTTCAATATACTATTTTTTAATAACTTTAGAAATATTCGGATTTTCTTAAATTACTTTAAAAAATTACAAACCTATTAAAACTAAAAAGTATATTTTTTATTTTGATCATGATAAAACAGGTTTTGATAACGATAGGATAACAAAAACTTTCATCAACACCACCTCTCAACTTTATATTAAATAAATAAGGTAAAAATAATTTAATTTAAAGATTTTTAACAGAAAAAAGGTTTTGTGTATTTTAAGTTCAAATTGAATTGACTATAGATATAAAAATTATTATTAGATTTAATAGTATTACTACCCATAGTTAATACAATAGTATACTACATATATATTATGAAAATTTTACATTCCTAATCCAGTGTTCACTCTAGGCGTTTTTTGAAGGGCGGTCCGCCCTGCCCGCCCTTTTTTCATTTCCATAGCACCCTCATGCCCCTTTTTTCAAAAATGCCGCCCTCTTTTGAGAAAATTCCGCCCTTCTTTCCCTTTTCGGTCAAGCACAAGCGTCCTTGCTTCCTTACCTGTTTTTTAAAAATGCATCGATTAAAAATAATGTTTGTGTAAATTGGAATTGGGTCATTCCACACGAAAACACCCATTTCAGAATTAATTTGTTGCTCCATAGTCACGGATTTTTTTAAAATTTACACCACTGTTAAATATCACAATCAAACCACCAAATCTCAAATATTTTTTAATTTTATTGAAAAGGAGCCGATTTATAGCCATTTGAAAATCAGCCATTTTTCTCAAAAGGCGGCCATCTTGGATTTACTACAATGTCTAAAAATGCTTGTAATATGAGAACCAGAGGATCAAATTCAACAAAATTGGTACCAAATTAAAGAAAAATAAGCAAAGAACACATATTTAATATTTAAACAGTTTCAGTTATTCATTTTAATAGTTTTTACTCTATTCAAAGTTAAAAAAGTGTTTTAAAAATTGGTCCAGTTTGACGGGCCATAAAAAAAATGGCTCACTTTTTATTTTGCTATAACTTGGTAAATATATTATTTGATATGTCTATATTTAATACAAAAAAAATCTCGAGGGTATTATTCTTGATTGCAAAAAAAATTGATATAAAAAAAGGTATCTATTTTATACCCAAATAGGGCTATTTGCAACAAAATCTGACTATTTATTGCTAAACCTGGCTTTTTTTGGACACTTTTCAAAGTTGCGAACTATGAGAGATAGTATGCTATGCATAACATATAATGAAATTCTGCAACATATTGCAAGGTCAAAGCAATGACTGTCTCATTGCATAATTTTTGTTTTAGAATATATGACTGCATCACGTATTCTAACCAATCAGATCAATATTACATAATCTTTGCAAGTGCACTATGTGTGAGCAATTCCTTTTTGATCAAGCTCATTTGAATTAGTTTTGTCTAGAAGTGAAGTTGTCCAGATATTAAAGTGTTGTAGTTTAATATTAAATGTAATGCAGAAATGGCTTGTTTTGCGTGTAAGAAACTTAATGTGACATTGCATAATGAGTTTTTTCAGTGCTTAAATTTTCTTCGAATGATTTGGAATATTAAAAAGGAGAATTTATTATTTAGAAATCGATGATGAATGTTATGTTAGCGGAAAGAACTGCAAGACTCGTAAAAATAATTACTTGAAATTGTACAAACTGAGACACGAGTACATGTTGTTACCCACTTAATAACCATCCTGGCAACAACAAAACAAAATCTTTAAAAACAATTCCTTAAAAGTATCAGTCATCCGGGAGAACTGATATCAGGGAAAAAACTATGTATTTAATAATTATGCTTTAAAAATTGGTCAGATCTGAGCTTTCGTAAAAAATTTATATGCACACAAAGAAATCAATTTCGCAATTAATGTATCAACAAATTCATCAACTGGTGTAATAATTATTTTCAACTCGGCATTCCTTTAAAATGTTTGGAGATGGACACTCAGCACACCTATATGTACCATACACTTTTCTGACTGTTGAACATACTAGTTTCTTCAATAATGATATATAGTCATTGTTATGGAGCATAAGTTTGACATTTTAATAATAAATGCAAACATGCATAGAATGAATAATATCCGACTATTGTTGCCATCATTATAAAAATCAATTACCTTATTTTCAGTATCCAAACTTAATTTGACACTTTTTCCCCCACTGGATATTGATAATAGACATGTTTTTTTTGTTAAGTATCTAAATTTTTTTCACTAAATATTTTGTAGTGTAAATTTATTTTTATTCCTACCAAATGTCCTGGAATCTAGGACTAATGTCAAAATCTCCTACTTTTTCGTTAAAAGATGCATTCCTAAACTTATGCAATAATTTTTCAATATGCACTCTGAACATTTACGTTTCTTTGGCTCTAGTTCATTTTGATCATTAATATTCTCGATAGCCTAGTATAGTGGCTGCTTCAGTAGCAATACATTTGCTTAATTTTTTAACTTATTTTACATGTAATTATATTTTCTCTTGGAGCTTATTCTACTCATCTTTACTGGTGATATTTCTAATATATCACAGCTTTTATCCAGTTGCTCTACCAACAGTAAGGATTCATTGAAATATTGATCCTTGGTGCATTCATTTGCAGGGTAATGAGGAGTAGACACTATATCAACAGATGAGTTATAATGTGAATAAAAAGCAATACATAGTTTTTTCCCTGACATCAGTTCTCCCGGATGACTGATACTTTTAAGGAATTGTTTTTAAAGATTTTGTTTTGTTGTTGCCAGGATGGTTATAAGTGGGTAACAACATGTACTCTGTCTCAGTTTGTACAATTTCAAGTAATTATTTTTACGAGTCTCGCAGTTATTTCCACTAACATAACATTCATAATTGATTTCTAAATAATAAAATCTCCTTTTTAATATTCCAAATCATTCGAAGAAAATTTAAGCAAGCACTGAAAAAACTCATTATGCAATGTCACATTAAGTTTCTTACACGCAAAACAAGCCATTTCTGCATTACATTTAATATTAAACTACAACACTTTAATATCTGGACAACTTCACTTCTAGACAAAACTAACTCAAATGAGCTTGATCAAAAAGGAATTGCTCACACTTAGTGCACTTTGCAAAGATTATGTAATATTGATCTGATTGGTTAGAATACGTGATGCAGTCATATATTCTAAAACAAAAATTATGCAATGAGACAGTCATTGCTTTGACCTTGCAATATGTTGCAGAATTTCATTATATGTTATGCATAGCATACTATCTCTCATAGTTCGCAACTTTGAAAAGTGTCCAAAAAAAGCCAGGTTTAGCAATAAATAGTCAGATTTTGTTGCAAATAGCCCTATTTGGGTATAAAATAGATACCTTTTTTTATATCAATTTTTTTTGCAATCAAGAATAATACCCTCGAGATTTTTTTTGTATTAAATATAGACATATCAAATAATATATTTACCAAGTTATAGCAAAATAAAAAGTGAGCCATTTTTTTTATGGCCCGTCAAACTGGACCAATTTTTAAAACACTTTTTTAACTTTGAATATAGTAAAAACTATTAAAATGAATAACTGAAACTGTTTAAATATTAAATATGTGTTCTTTGCTTATTTTTCTTTAATTTGGTACCAATTTTGTTGAATTTGATCCTCTGGTTCTCATATTACAAGCATTTTTAGACATTGTAGTAAATCCAAGATGGCCGCCTTTTGAGAAAAATGGCTGATTTTCAAATGGCTATAAATCGGCTCCTTTTCAATAAAATTAAAAAATATTTGAGATTTGGTGGTTTGATTGTGATATTTAACAGTGGTGTAAATTTAAAAAAAATCCGTGACTATGGAGCAACACCCTTTGGGTGATTTCAATGACCCAATTAAGTAAATTATGACAGTAGAAAAACAATCTCCTTTTAACTACACGCGTGTTGTAGAATCGCGATGATTCTGATTCCGTGGTTATTTCGAGCACGGGGCATTCTACGAATCCTATTGGGTTGCTTGTACCCGCATATGAAAATGCTATGGTTTTTTTTTTTAAAGTGAAGGATTTGGTTGCCATATTAGGCGTTTTATAACCAAATTTTAGATTTAAGTAGCCTTTTCATCAGTTTTGTAAGGGGTCTGATTAGGGCTACCAGATTTGGTTTTTAGCGAAAACATTAATTTTTAAGTGTCAAATTTTTGGATTTTAAGTAGTATCTTCATAAAGATACATCAATTTTGTACGAGTCTTGCCTGCAAAATAAGCCCCGAATCGTCACCAATAGCCCAATATTCAGTTCTAGCGCAATATCAATCAACAAATTGGAACTTTTTTTGTTTGGTCACGGGTCCGATATATCAACGGGTGGCCACGCCCATCTCAATTTTTTTTTAAAGTGTGCCCTTTTAAAAACAAGAAATGCCTTTTCAAAAACGGGGTGCCCTTTTACAGCCAACAGCGCCCTGCCCTTTTTTATTTCTAGAGTGAACACTGCCTAATCTTTACCTCGGGTACTTCGGTTGTTTGCCTGTATAAAGAATTTAAAAGGAAGTTGTTCTTTGACCCAATCACTAGTATTCATCACATATTTACTGTTTATGCTACAATTTCAGACATTTTATAGAAAATTTAAAAATGTGTCACTAATATTTTGATATATAAAAAGAATTTACAAATAGTTAATTCTCTAGTTCAAATACTAGTTTCTTATCTAAAATAAGGCATACACTCTCATAAGGACTTTCATTGAAGACAAGTTTCATAGTACAATAGATTAGGCAATAAAATGAAATTAGATCCTGCAATAAAATGGGAGGTTCTAGGAGTAGAGGCATGTTTTATTGCAGAAGTTAGTAAATATTGTATAAAATAGTACAAGTTTTATAAAAAAACGTCGTCAAGTCATATTTTTAATTTAAAATTTGACAAATAATTGCAAAAAATAATGAAATATTGTAATTAAATATATAACTCAAGCAACCCCATCAAAATTAGTTAGTTTGCTTGAATTGCACACACGGACACAAACTTTATTCTTTCCTGTTCAATTTGAAACCCAAAAGATCAAAATAAAAAAACCTGAAAGAGTTTAACTTATATATTCCAAGCATTTTTGCAACCATGAGCTATGTCAGTGAAATTCTGGTTTATATAAATAGAAAAAGTATAATAGTAACAATAAAATATAAAAATTAAATAGTACCTAATCGAAAAAATTATATGATACCCTACCAAACCAAAAATCCAGATAAAATTACCCTACCAGACCAAAAATCCAGATAAAATTACCCTACCAGACCAAAAGCAATGGCCTCAAAATTTGGACTTAGAACTGAACTTTGAATAAGGATTCGAAATCCACCATTAGTAAACACTTTGAAAGATAACTAATAAAATTTACTAATATATGTAACATTAGAATAATTAAACATTGTTACTTCCATTGAGTGCAGTTCAAATTAAAATAATTACACTATAAAATCAAATAGTTCAAACACAAATAACTAGAAATATTTTAAGAATGATAGCAAAAATGGCAAACTTGGAAAAAGATTAGAAGGTGGATTGAAATTAAGTTAGGTTTGGTTAACTAACGTCACAATAGACACAGCTATTGGCGACGGTTAGCGGTCTATCTCGAAGGAAAGACCCAGGAACGATGAATCGTATTTTTTAACCATGGTCAGATGACAAGGACAACACCTGAATAGGCATCAGGACATTGGACTCTGATCAGATTTATTGTGCACTGTTATGGTTAAAACCATAATTGGTTAATTTTTAATTCCTCTTTTATTTAATTTCAGACTCCCCTAATTGTATTAATTAATTTATGTAATATTGATGTATCCTATTTAATTGTCAAACTTGTACTTGGGAACCTGCACTTTTGATTCCATTTAAGCCCAAACGTAGATTTCCCCCTTTTTCATAACCCCCTAAGAGCTTTTTAGTTGTAAATGGGGTGATAACCCCTGTCTGGAGTCTTTTCCACCCTTTTGGGTCCCCACATCGGCCTCTCCTCCTGTATCATGTTACACATCTGGGGTCTGGTATGCGAGTTGAGTTCGTGTTTTTGAGACCGTTTTACGTACTGGTCTGGAATTGTGTTTAACTGTAACCGAAGTTGTAATTTTAAATTCTCTGATTGGCTGAGAGGAAAATTGATGTGCTAGTTTTGAGGGATCTGGCAAGGAGGTTTTGGCGATTTATTGGAAAGCGCACCTTTTGACAGGACTTTTTAACGCATCTTTCGAAGCCTCAAGACGTACAGGAGTGTAGCTCCCGTCTTATAAACGCGGACCGTGTGTCCTTTTTCAAAACCCGATGGGTTAATCTCGTGCAATAGCCGCCGATGCTGATGCGGGGTTAGAAGAATTACTTAACCGCCGCCACCAACCTCAACGATGCTCGAGAGTCACCCATTCCAGTAGATGTTTCCGGGTTAACTGCAATAACCCCAGCCACCCATGGTTAATTGTTTTCTTTTGGGAGTTTTAATTTTTTTTATACTTTTCTTCTTGGAGTAAGTTCTGATTTTTAATTGTTTTTTTAAAAAAAAATTTAGGGTTGCCATCCTCAGACTTAAATTGTTAATTCTCGGTTGATTTTAGCTTGTAACTATTTAATCATTTTTTAGTTTTAAGATCATTGTTGACTATCTGTAATTGCATTGTTTGATAAGATTGATTTGCTTGTAATTATTTTGCTTAAAACCTAAATTGCTTCAAGGACTCTAACTAAGCAATAGGTTGAATTTAATGTTGTATTTCTGATTTAATTAATTGTTAATTTATTTTAGTTACTGTAGGGCCTCTAATTTTAAGATGTTTGAGTTTAACTTTTAGATTTTCTTGTCCGGTTAAATCCCATTTGTCTTTGTTATGCATTGTGTGACCTTATTGTGTTAGTTTTTAAAGTTTTGCCATATTTGTGAACACCCCATGTAGGGGACGAAGATTTTTTGTGGGAGAGTCTGCTGCTGTTTACTTTCTGACTAGATCTGTGTTTTTATTCTTGTGAAAAAAAGTTAATTCTTAACTTTTTTTAAGAGGTACGCGTAAGGAATGTTATGGTTAAAACCATAATTGGTTAATTTTTAATTCCTCTTTTATTTAATTTAATTTCAGACTCCCCTAATTGTATTAATTAATTTATGTAATATTGATGTATCCTATTTAATTGTCAAACTTGTACTTGGGAACCTGCACTTTTGATTCCATTTAAGCCCAAACGTAGATTTCCCCCTTTTTCATAACCCCCTAAGAGCTTTTTAGTTGTAAATGGGGTGATAACCCCTGTCTGGAGTCTTTTCCACCCTTTTGGGTCCCCACATCGGCCTCTCCTCCTGTATCATGTTACACATCTGGGGTCTGGTATGTGAGTTGAGTTCGTGTTTTTGAGACCGTTTTACGTACTGGTCTGGAATTGTGTTTAACTGTAACCGAAGTTGTAATTTTAAATTCTCTGATTGGCTGAGAGGAAAATTGATGTGCTAGTTTTGAGGGATCTGGCAAGGAGGTTTTGGCGATTTATTGGAAAGCGCACCTTTTGACAGGACTTTTTAACGCATCTTTCGAAGCCTCAAGACGTACAGGAGTGTAGCTCCCGTCTTATAAACGCGGACCGTGTGTCCTTTTTCAAAACCCGATGGGTTAATCTCGTGCAATAGCCGCCGATGCTGATGCGGGGTTAGAAGAATTACTTAACCGCCGCCACCAACCTCAACGATGCTCGAGAGTCACCCATTCCAGTAGATGTTTCCGGGTTAACTGCAATAACCCCAGCCACCCATGGTTAATTGTTTTCTTTTGGGAGTTTTAATTTTTTTTATACTTTTCTTCTTGGAGTAAGTTCTGATTTTTAATTGTTTTTTTAAAAAAAAATTTAGGGTTGCCATCCTCAGACTTAAATTGTTAATTCTCGGTTGATTTTAGCTTGTAACTATTTAATCATTTTTTAGTTTTAAGATCATTGTTGACTATCTGTAATTGCATTGTTTGATAAGATTGATTTGCTTGTAATTATTTTGCTTAAAACCTAAATTGCTTCAAGGACTCTAACTAAGCAATAGGTTGAATTTAATGTTGTATTTCTGATTTAATTAATTGTTAATTTATTTTAGTTACTGTAGGGCCTCTAATTTTAAGATGTTTGAGTTTAACTTTTAGATTTTCTTGTCCGGTTAAATCCCATTTGTCTTTGTTATGCATTGTGTGACCTTATTGTGTTAGTTTTTAAAGTTTTGCCATATTTGTGAACACCCCATGTAGGGGACGAAGATTTTTTGTGGGAGAGTCTGCTGCTGTTTACTTTCTGACTAGATCTGTGTTTTTATTCTTGTGAAAAAAAGTTAATTCTTAACTTTTTTTAAGAGGTACGCGTAAGGAATGTTATGGTTAAAACCATAATTGGTTAATTTTTAATTCCTCTTTTATTTAATTTAATTTCAGACTCCCCTAATTGTATTAATTAATTTATGTAATATTGATGTATCCTATTTAATTGTCAAACTTGTACTTGGGAACCTGCACTTTTGATTCCATTTAAGCCCAAACGTAGATTTCCCCCTTTTTCATAACCCCCTAAGAGCTTTTTAGTTGTAAATGGGGTGATAACCCCTGTCTGGAGTCTTTTCCACCCTTTTGGGTCCCCACATCGGCCTCTCCTCCTGTATCATGTTACACATCTGGGGTCTGGTATGTGAGTTGAGTTCGTGTTTTTGAGACCGTTTTACGTACTGGTCTGGAATTGTGTTTAACTGTAACCGAAGTTGTAATTTTAAATTCTCTGATTGGCTGAGAGGAAAATTGATGTGCTAGTTTTGAGGGATCTGGCAAGGAGGTTTTGGCGATTTATTGGAAAGCGCACCTTTTGACAGGACTTTTTAACGCATCTTTCGAAGCCTCAAGACGTACAGGAGTGTAGCTCCCGTCTTATAAACGCGGACCGTGTGTCCTTTTTCAAAACCCGATGGGTTAATCTCGTGCAATAGCCGCCGATGCTGATGCGGGGTTAGAAGAATTACTTAACCGCCGCCACCAACCTCAACGATGCTCGAGAGTCACCCATTCCAGTAGATGTTTCCGGGTTAACTGCAATAACCCCAGCCACCCATCGACGTAGCACCCAGAGGGATGTTCCCGTCCTCTGCCGTTGCCTCTAATGTCAGCCCTGGACACCTCCCTCATCACACGTCAGGCCCGTGATCCTCGCCCAGAGAAGGTCCCATCCACCAACCACCTCTGAACTGGATTTCTCTGCTAGACGACCACCACTGGCTGACGCCTTGTGACGGACCACCTCTGAAGCTGACACTCCGTCGAAGGATGTGCGAAGTACCCCCTTTTTAGTCCACCTACCAAACTTGGACACTTTTAGTATGGCCGTAGCGGCTTGGCCATGTTTTCTTTTTTTTGGGAACTCGTATGGTATTCGCCTTGATCTCCTGCCACATCTCTCTCGACGAAATCAGCTGAAGGTAGTAATTTTTAATTTTAGTTTACCCTCCCCCTTTTAAATTATTTAGTTTTAACTTGTTTGGCTTTTTGTAAGGTTTTTTTAGTGTTCCGTTCCCTTTTTAATTTTAGTGTTTTAATAAATTTGTTTTCTTTTGGTCACAATTTTTAGTCTTGTGTTTTTTGTCTGTTCTAAACTATACGATCACGCCAGGTAAATTCTTAAAATAAACAACGATTAATATTATCGTTTTTTTTCTTCTTTTCTTTCTTTTAACCAACTGACGGATAGCTAATTTTCATCCAACTCTCTCTAAAGTGCCTTAATCTTTCAACACATTTCATTGCGAGAGTGCTGGCATGTTTTCGACTAGGTTCTTAGAAAACGTCGCGGGATTTTTCATCCCCCCAAAGTAATTTACAGGTGGTCTGTCCGTAAGGGAGGCGAACGCTTTTATCTAAGATACCGCGAATGCCCCTACGGTCGTGTACCGATGCGCTGACAGCTGAGTGAAAGGCAGTGGCTATTCAATCATTGTCCTCGTATGCGCCCTTTTCTGCCACGTGCGAATTCTCGTTGACACTAAGTGACCTTATGTATGGTACTGTGCTGACACTGTTAAATGATCTAAAAAGGAAGGCAATGCCTTTGCATGCACTTCAAGTGGAACTTTTTTAGAACCCATTTGCATTCTCCGTTTATAATCATATCACAGTAAAACGTATTGTATATATTTGTAAAAAAAACTCTATAGTAATTAACTAAAACTTGTTTTGCTAGTTCCCAGCAAAAGCATAAATAAATAATCATAAAATCTTCATAAAAATTATAAAGATGAAGATTTCATAAAGGTACTTGAACAATATACATTTTTCATAAATGTTTAATGCAGAAAAATGCAGCATTGAAATTCTTCAAGTAATTTGAACAATATAAAGGTTTTGACAAAGGTTTTATCTGACTTTTTTTGTTCGGTTTCAGGGAACATTTAATTTTGAGCCAAATTTAACTCCATATAAATAAGCTGAGTAAAGATATTTTGCTAATCAAAAGAAACAGTACGAATTACAAAATTGCGTTAAAAAAAGTATTTGAGTTTTATATAACTTTTTATGAACACGCGTATGGTTTTCCAAACACAGTTAATTTTTAATTTTTATATGTCACGGCAAACGGCTAATTTATCTTTTTATTTTCCTAAAAGCTTTTTACAAATAAATAATTATTTCTCATTAATATAACTCATATTTCTGTCACTTTCTCGTCATTATTATTAAAAATTTCACTTGATTGCTTTTTATTAGAAAGTTTTTATTTTTTGCTATTATACACAGTTAATATGAATTGGAAATACATAGAAAGTTAAAATAAATAATATTCAAGCGACGCGAATAAGCGTTTAAATTAATTGTTTGAAAAACTTTGCTTGGAAGATTTCAATCGAAATCTGTTGAAAAACACTTCATAATTTAATTTATTTATACTAGTAATTCCCAACCCATAGTCCGTGTATTACTGGTGGTCCGCGAAATTCTAAGTAGTCCGTGGAGACATTTTTCAAGAACACGGATGTTTTCATTTGACCATTTTTAAAAAAGGATAAGGCGTCTGAGATGTTTTCCTATTAAAACTAAAAGCAACTAAATTGAAAATTAAAACTTATGTGCTATAATAGAAGTAAACTTTTACCCGCACTCCTAAGTGCTTGTTTGAGTATTTATAATTAAACAGAAATGAACACGATTTGCAATTTTTGTTGGAGATGGTATTTTTCCCCCCAATAGTTTATTGTCAGTCTATTGTTGATATATTTGATGAATTAAGAATACTTTTTAAAATGGAATCCTGCAATTTTCAGTTCTGAATGAGTTACTTTAAATTATTATTAAACACTATTAAAAATACAGGTATATTATAAATTTACTTAAATAGATAAATTGTTGAACTAGAGGTGCGTTTAAAAATCTCATTGATTATTTAAATGTTGAAATGTTACCTTTATAAAACATATGTTAAAAACTGTAATGTTTTTCATTACTAAATTTATTTATAAAATAAATATTTATTAAGCGATATATATTATGTATATAAATTATAATTAGTATACAAGTACTATTTTTTTAAATAATATTACAAGGTGTTGGCCCAGGACTTGCTAAAATCCGTAGCCATCTAAAGGTTGGAACCAACTGTTTTATACAGTTTTGAATTGAAAATGAGTTGTAAAAAATAAAAACCTCAAAATGTAATATTTTACTCCATTTTCGCAATAATTTAAGGTCAGACAACCGTCACCGAAAGCTCATTGTTTAGCTCTAGTGCGATTTTTTTCCAACAAATCATCGGACGATAAAGACCTCATATGACAACCTTCATTTTGCTTCAAAACTGCACTTCCTTAATCAATACTTTTAGGTTTTAATTATTCTTCAAGCGCTAAAGCTAAAATATTAAAGCGGTTAATCTCTTTTAAACGAAATTACAAAATATATTCATTGGAAATAATGAATACTACCGATACAGATTTTAAGTAAATAGCATAAAATCAGCATTACCTAGAAGTATTTGACCCTAAAACTGGCATGAAGTCTATATTTTAACAGTTTAATATTTTTTAACATTAAAGATGGGTTTTTTTTCATTTTCAATCGCATTTCTACGCGACAACAATACTCTTTACATGAAAACAATCGCAATTGGTATATTTTTGTATAGATAGAAATATTTTTAATTGTTATATACCACTCTGTCAAAAGTATATGTTCTACACACAGCAAAATATAAAATAACGACAAATGAGAGAAAAAATATAATTCATTTTCTATTCTTTCAGAGATAATTTTATATACTAGTATGGAATTTCACCTTAAAAAGGTCTCACTAAGGTTTAAAATTTAACATAATATATTTATTTCAAATAAATTAGAATATTCCTTACGCAAAAAAAGTATGCCCAAAATTGCAATAAGAGTAAGCCTACACATAACTTATACAAATACCCTTTAGCAATCAATATTTTAGATGTCTTGAAGTAAAAGGCAAATTTTACCAAAATAATTACATAAGAAACGTCTTTGAAAGACTTACAACAAATCAGTTTTATTAAAATGTTTGATTTAAAGCCATTTTGAAACTCTTGAATATCTAAGTAAGTTATTTAAAATGAAAAATAAATGGATATCGGATCCATTTCAGTTTTAAAATACAATATTTTCCTAAAATAATAATACAAAGTCCGAAAATGTACACATGATAATCCTCCTTTACTATTCCACATAACGTGAAATAATCTTAAATACAAATAACAACGTTACAAAAATTATTATACTCGTACAGTTATTCTAGAATAATTATGCCAGTAAACAAAACAAATTCGCACGAAAATCAAAATATACACCATGCAGTTAAATTTTTATGTGCGACTTATATTCTTAAATTATCACAAAATATTTTCTGCCTTTGGAAATCTAATAATAGAATGTAGGAGAAATCATAAAAGTGAAAAAAAAAATAAGTTGCTGATTTAAATATAAAACGTTCTTTATCTTTCACGTTGCCTAAAAATTATAAACGGAAAAAAGATAAAAAATAATTATGTTTGATTGGTCTTAACTTTCTTCTGAATGTAGACTGCGTGTTACTAATTACAATATTTTTAAAAGTCTAAACATATATAAGTAAGTAAAACAATATAGTTTAAACTTTTTTATATATTCACTGTAATTTATTTTTAGCTTGCAAAGAAAACTGTCGAGTGGGTGTTCCCATTCGCTGAATATTTACACATGTATATGGTGACAGTTTGACACTATCCGATAGAGTTTGTTTACAAGAGAATGAGTAGAATAAAAAAAGCCTTCTTGACCGAGATAGTTAAATCGCTTTGCTCCCTCCTAGTTTCGCACACTATATGGACAAAAGGTATTGTAGTTCTTTCAAGGTAGTGTAGTTTTCAAACACAGCACAAATCGAACAAAGAGAAATGGTGCGGGCACTGATGAAAAGGCTTTTTAGCTTCTGGCTCAACCCCATCTAAGGGCAACATTGTTTAGAAATGTACAAGAAAAACAGGTGCTAAGATATTTATTTTACTCCACAGATTCAACAATAAAGATGGAGGCTCGTTACATTAAAACAACTTAAACGGTCTGTTATATATTTGGAAACTTAAAAGTACCTTAAAAAACGTATATTATTTAATTTCTAAAAATAATAATTCTATTCTCGAACCGCTCTTAGGCTCAATCGATCTGACAGGCTTACACGAAATTTCATGGAAATTTATTCGACTAGTTTTTATGTCACATACATGTTGTTTTTTGCAATTTAATAAATAGGCAGAATTTTATATATCATTTGTGTTATTTCAAATAAAATAATTAAAAGGAATGTTTTTTTTTAATTTTTAAAAAATCATACTACAAATACGCACTACATATTTCCGTTTCACACGGTTTTACCAAGCATCCCCTCACCCCTACTAACCGAACTGAAAGACATTTCACTTCAAAAAGTCTACTAACTAAAAAAATAAAACTTTCATGATTCAAAAGCTGCTCTTTGTTCATTAATATTTTAGTGTTTTTAACAAGTCAATGTTTCTTTTTTCCTTCAAGCGCTGACTTTCTTATAGTTATCTCTATCGTAGAAGAATGGAGAATTTGCATTATATGTAGACATACTTTAATATATTTAGTTGTAAGCAATGTGAAACTTTGAACATTGACCGTTGTACAAAAGCGAAAGTTATAAAAAACCGTTTATTTCATCATTCGAAGCCATATGTGTGAAAACTAAGCAACTTTTTACATTTAAAAGAAGCTTCAAGTTTTAATTAATATTAATAAATTATTTTTTAAATAATTAATAATTAGTTTAAATTATTGATAACACTTAAATATTCCTGTAAAATTATTTAAATTGCCATTAGAAATACATTTGAATTGGAATATTAATTTTCATAACTAAGTTGTTATATTTTGAACATGTGATCTTCCTTTCAAATCCCAAATCTGTCCTTGTTTCCATACATATATTTTTAATATCTTGAAAAATAATGGCCAAACTTCTTCAATGTTTTTTCTTATTATAAAGTAGATTAATTAACCTACAGTTCTTTGAATACATATAAATAGCTTCGCAAAAATTATAAATATCTTTGATTAAAACAAATAGTTTCTATAATTAAAATTGAAATATGTGTGCACCTCTTCATAACATTTAGAAATTAAAGTTTAATAAAATTAAAGAATATGACATTTTTCGGTTTCTGCTCATGCTATCAGTTAGAGTTTTTTTTATTTTTTATTTAGAAATTTTATTTTAATTGGATTTGTATTCATTATACATGTAAAACAAGGACAAAACTCATATGTGCTGAAGTCGCCAATAGCCCACTGTGCAGCTCTAGTGCTACGTTAATTAACAAAAACCATATGTGCTGACAGATCGATCGAAGATTCAATAGTAATGTTTTTTTTAATATTAATATTATTTCTTATTTATTAAAAGTATATACTTATTAATGACTAAAGAAATTACACCTAGTTTTATTCAAAGTGAGCAGCTAATTTTTTTAAAATTAAACGTGAAAAAAATTACCTGAAATTCAAATAGTTCAAGGTTAACTTTTACTAAATTTTGTGTTTCAAAATCTAACTATTTACTTTTTCCAAACGACAACACAACCCACTTAAAAACAGGACAGGTGCACTCCTCCCCTCGGGTTTCTCACAATGACCCATTCATTATGTTACCCCCATCTGGGTTCAATGAGGCGCGAAGGCGCGTACATCTTGAAGGGGGAAAAGCAGAGGCCGGTTTAAAACGGCCCTATCCGTTTGGAGAAAGAAATCGGAATTGGAAATAACCGCTTGCATCCTTCTGGGAAGGTAAAATAAGAGATGGATATTCACGTCCTTATCCTTCTCGGACGGGTGTACCGAGGACGGATATTCACGTTTGTATCCGTCAGAGGGTTAATAGTGGGTTTTATTTAACCCGTAAAAGTAACTACAACAGCACCAGCCTGTATACATGCCAGTAAAATCTGTTGGATATTTTTAGACGACTTTCTAGTAGTTTAGTTGCGAAGCTGGCAATCCTCCAATCACAAGAACACTACATTTTTACTTTTCTTTGTCAAATCCATCGTACAGGTTCGAACTAGAAATCCTCTGATTACTAGCCAAATGCTTTTACCCACTGGGCAACTGGGGGCCCTATTTAATTTAAGATTAAGAAATAAATTTATATTATTATTAATTTACATTTTTAGAATTAAGAAAATGTTTATGATGATAAAATGAATGACAAGGCCATCCATCCAACTAAAAAAAATTAAAACTATTAATTTTTCTGAAAGCTGAAACTCAATTGCAGGTATTGTTAGGTAATTTTTATTTACCTGACTTTTCCTGTTTCTTCTACTAAGTATGTATCAGTCTTGCAAATTGCAAAGATATTAATTATGAGTAGAAACGAAAGTTAGGATTTCACACTGCCCCTACCTGTTATGCATTCGTGGGCGTTTGCTGTTTGCCTTGTGATCTTCGACGGGTTCTGCACGCTTCCGACGCTGAGGGGGCATGACAATGGACGACCGCGCCAAATTCCTTTCACTCTCTTCCAATGGTTCTGGGGTTTCTTCTGTTAAACTCTAAATGATAAAACAAATTTATTTAATATATTTATCCTTTAATTCAAAGTACAAAACTAAATACTGCATTCTTTTTTAACTTATACAAATTAAAATATGTGAGCTTCTCATTTTAGTACCTTAATTCTAGCATTGTATTAAGAGTCAGTTTAAATAATTCCTTAAATTTAAGTACATTCGTCATCTTAACATCTCACTTATTGCTGTTTAGATGCAAACTTTTCAGATCGATCCTCTATTTGACTTTTCCGAGCTTTAAACAATCTAAACATCCCAATCTATAGGGCAACAATCTACAAATCTCAAAAATGTTGTAGCTCGTTTCGTTTTCGTAAAAGCAGAAGTCCAATCGTACCTGTATTTGTATTTCACTCACTTGTTAAACTTCAAAACGCGGTACTTTATATAACTCGAACTTTAAGCCAATTAACTAGTACTATTTTATTTTGTTGAGAACTACCGTATATACTCGCGTATAAGCCAAGAAATTTAAGTCAAAATCTTCATCAAAAAGTGGAGGGGTCGGCTTATACGCGGTCAGTAAAATTTATAAAATAATTTGCCTAAAATGGGAAAAGGAGAGAAGTTGAAATTAAGAGGATTCTTGTAGAACGCTCCAACTGATTTCCACGATACGAGATCGAGAATGTGCGTCACATATGACGACTGAAGACCGTTCTGCGCATCGCGGCGTAATAGTAACGCAAAATTGCACTACTCGGATAAATAATTAGTTTAACTAAATAAAAATTATATATTTTGATAAGTATTTAATTGGTATATACTTTTTAAGCACGATGGATCGTTGCAAACTTCGAAGAAAGCCGTTTCCCCTATTTTTGCTATTTGACTTATTTCAAAACTAAGCTTGCCTAAGCAAAACATTTTAGCAACTAAAACATAATTATTAGTAGGGATGAAAAGGATATCCGGTAACTATCCGGCTGATTTTTAACTATCCGATATCCGGAAGTAAAGTGCCGGATATCCGATTTACCAAGCCGGATATCCGGATGTATAAAACATCTAAGATTTTTTTTTGTGGCGGTCAATTATCTTTGCTTTAAGTATTTTCCTGAAAATTCTACCAATGTACAATTAACAGTGTGCAGATTCTCCCTTGAATTTTTCTTGTTTTTAACTTTAAAATTCAATGAATTTTTTTTTAAAGAATCGTTATGGTAATCGTATAACATCTCACAACTAATATAAAGTTGAAATAAAAATAAATTTCTCAACAGTTTAAGCAAATTTGAGTTTTCATGTTTGGAATGAAAGGGCATACAATTATTCAGAAATTGAGTTTAAAGTGTACAAAACATACGTCCATTGGCTAGCAGCACCCTAGAATAACCCTTTGTAAATAAAAAAGTTTTTTTAATGTTTATTCAATCTTGGTATCACCTTAAAGGTAAGGAATTGGGGAATATTATAGAATAAAAAAATATTTTGTAAATTTTGACCGATTTCCGTTTTTTCTAGTGTGTATGAGAAGATAATTCCATAAAAAAGAAACTGCCGGATATCCGGCAAAATTCAGTTCGGATATCCGGTTTGTAATATGCGCCGGATATCCGATATCCGGCAAAACCACTATCCGGCTCATCCCTAATTATTAGGTGCAAATGACCCTGAACTTTTGCCGAAAACATATGAAAAATAAGCAGCAAGTTATGCGTTATACAGAACGAAGAATTATAAATAACTTACTAAGACACGAAGGCGGCCTGGCAGGAAAACAGAGGCAAAGTCTATTTTCTCCGTGTTGTCCGTTTTTGGAAATTCTAAAATCTTTACAGTTGTGCCTGAAATGATAAAATAAATCCATAATGTTCATATGAACACTTTGAAAAATATGTCAGCTTTGTCATTATGAGATAACAATGGAATTAATAACTTTTAAACAAACCATAAATAACAACTTGGAGAAGTTTTGGGGAATATGATACAATGATCAGTGTTCACTCTAGAAATAAAGGTACAGATGTAGTATAGGACATTTGGCGCACAAGTTTTTTTTGGCGTGTTTTATAGGGGCGATAAATTTATAGTGTGGCAACCCCACCTGATATTTTTGGTATTTTCCGATTCTTTTAGTGACTTTTAATCTGGCAACCCTATGATGTCATAGCGCTGTTTAACCGCAATTTTTCATCGCCAAAAACAAAAATGCACCAAATGTCCAATACTACATCTGTTCCGAAATAAAAAAGCACTCCATTTTTTAAAAGGCATGTCTGGGTTTTCAAAAGGGCACTTTAAAAAAAAAAGAAAAAGAGCTTGGGGTGGACGTGATTACCCGTTGACACATCGGATACGTTTCCAGAGGAATGGGTACTCAACGGCATAAGTGTTACTATTCGATTGAAGGGGGGGGGGGGAATTTGCGAGCCAAAATTAATCTGCCTTGTAGAGGGAAACTCCTTTGTGATCTTCATGTCTGTTCAGATTGTGTGAGGTAACAACTCAGGTGTGGTCCTTATTAAATAACCATGGTTCAAAATTACGAGGCAGTGTGCTCAGGTCTTTTTTCCGGGATAGATCCAGAATCACCGCCAATAGCACAGCTCTACTGCTATGTTAATTCACCAACCAAACAAAAAAAGTTCTGATTTATTGGTTGACACATCGCACTACAGCTGCATATTGAGATACTGGTGATGGTTCGGGGTTTATCTCGAAGGAAAGACCTGTACAAAACTGATGTCTCCTTACAAAGATTCTACTTAAAATCCGAAATTTCACATTTAAAAATTAATGTTTTTTTCTTAAAACCAAATCGATAAGTAGCCCTAATCAGACCCCTTACAAAACTGATGTATGAATATGAATATTTATTAAAGAACTGTTACCAAGAAGAATTTTTTCGTCAAAAAAACCCTGCCGGATATGCAAAATGTGTATTCTACTTAACTGTCTGGCAGTAACAAGCTGTTCTGCTTAAAGAGCCCTGAACAGAATAAAAATTGCGAAAAACAATTAAGGGGACTGTATGGGTGATAAGTGGCTTTCAAGCACGATGGTCTTTTAATCATAAAAAGACGTGCTTTCTAAAATTTGTATCGTAGAAATAATTGAAAACTCCTTAAAAACACTTCTTTAAAGGGAAATCTATTGACAAGACGTTAAACAATGTTTACTCTAGGCGTTTACAAAGGGCGGCTCGTTGGAAAGTGCCCTTTTCCTGCTTTTAAGCACCCTGCCCCTCTTTGTTTGTAGAGTGAACACTGTATTAAATGTAGATTAATGTGTACATGCATTACATTTAATTTTCAGAGTTCTGTAACTAAAAATCAATTTTATGGTTCATTGCTTCTTAAAACAAATATGATTAATTTCGTATAGTTAAAATAAAATTTAATGTGTAAATAATTTTTTTTTTAAGTAGTTAATTTTATGGTAAATTCCTAGTGTACGGTGCCCCGTTGTCGCCAAGGCAAAAATGACGTGTTTTTTCTGTCGCCAAATCAAAATGGCGGTTTGGTTAATTAACCTCGCACTAGAGCCGCACAGTGGGCTATTGGCGACGGTTCGGGGCCTATCTCGAAGGAAAGGCCCGGGAGTTTGGATTTGCCGGAACGATGCCTCGTATTTTTGAACAATGGTCAGATGACGCAAAATGGCGGACATTGCGTTGGTCCGGGCAGTCGATCATGGTGCTTACAGGCGATCCTTCGGGCAGTTGTTTGGGGCATTTCGATGGCACTCTTAAGTGCACACGCGTTTCGCGCGCTTAAAGTCACAGACTCCTGCCGTTGATTTTGTGGTCTCTGGCCTTCGGCCTCCGACTAATTCGATTAATTACATCTGTTAGGAAAAAGGTGCAAATATTACTTGCCTTTGCACGTTTTTCACTTGTATAGTATTTTCCCTATGTAGATCGTACGTTTTTGGATTTGCCGGTGTTTCCCTGTTGACAAATAGTCCAGAGACCACTTCACTTCGGAAATAAATCTCTTCCAAAATGATCTTTTTAAGATCGGAACAGATTTATTATTACCCGATCACATATAAATAATAATTGATCAGCCTTTGAAGTAGAATTTATGTTTTTGCTTTATACATAAAGTGAACAAATACATTCTACTTTATGTAAATACTTGTATAATTTATTTATCAAACTGTATGCAAATGTCATCTCAGTTTAACCGTGCCATATTATGTAAATGAAGTTGGCCTTTTAGTATATAAACCAACTTCATTCTGCACCTGATTTGTTCTGCTTTCGGTTCTGCTTGTCAGTACTGTAGTATTCCGGCACTCAAATGCTCATACGATCGTGATAATCCGATCGAACCGCAGCCATTTGCTGCTATCATTTTTGTAAGATGTCGAGCCACATGCCGTGGCGTTTTTTTTTTTGTTAGTTAGGAAATAAGTTTTAAACTATTTATTTATGTGCTGGAATTTTAAATAAATACTTTAGTATTATATGAGTTGCATCTATTTTTACCATCGTTAATTATTAGTAGAATTTTAAACTTTTAACTCAGCATCACTGCATTCTGCTATTATGATTGGGACATTTTTTCGACATTGTTAGGTTTTAAATATTCCTAACAACATCCATGATCCCCTCCGGGCCGTCGATCATGGTGCTTACAGGCAATCCTTCGGGCAGTCGTTGATCGTTAAATCAACATTTTATATGAAAATCGGAAACAATATCGGATCCAGGAAAAACAAACTGCTGCAAAACGTTGAGTAAAGTTTCCGATCGTCCACGGCAACCATGAAGCACTTGTTGGTAACGGATTCAATCTATCCAAACACCCACTGGCCTTCCACACGCTTGTCCCGGCTGTACTTGCGTTTGCCAAACTTCGACTCGTCAATCTCAACGACGACATGCTCTCCACCGATAGGAACAGGATTATGAATGAACCACTCCGTACATACCACCCGCCAGTGACTGTCTGTTTCGCTAGGCGCATTTGCTACATAACAATCCGGCATCCATGCACCACTCAATCACGGCACAGTTGCCTTTCATATTCAATTTCCAAAAATACTTGCTATTCAAATAAACGTCGTCCGCGAATACACCACATAGCCGTCGAACGTCCATTCAAAAATGGCAGAAATGCGTGAAACCAAGGCTAAACTAGATGCGCGCACGCATCATCTAACTAGATGCATCTTCACATCATCAAGCATGGCACAGCTACGTGGGTAAAAAATTTAGGGTTGCCATAGAACATGATATTTTTGCACGCGTCAAGTAGGGTTGCCAAAATATAAACTTTATCGCTTAATCATTTGTCGCCAAATCCCATTTGGCGAGGGCACTGGACACTAGGAATTAACCAATTTTATCATATTTAAAATATCTCTGAGTGGTGAAGTCAGTTATTACAAGAGTTGGCTTTTGGGAAGGGTCAAGGTAGGGAGAGGGGGGCCCTTATACATGAAATTTTAACTTGCTTATTTATTGATAGATATTTTAGTTGGTTGGTTGAATAGCATCACACTAGTTCTACACAATGAACTATTGGTGATAGTTTGGAAACTATCTCAAAGGAAAGGCCTAGGAATGCTGCCTCATATAATTTTTAACCAGTCATATGATGAGGACAACCTAAGCTAACACTCCATGCATCCGACACATTTAACATGCTTGTATTTGTATCTCTTCAAAATGTGCAAAATATCATATTCTAAAAACATTGCATTTTGATGCTTAAATTTACAACTTTTTTACATAAATGGTTGTAAAGAGTACCTACCGTCAAATACATTCTAAACTAGTAAAAAAATTTTTACTAAATTACGTCATAAATAAAAGTTAAATTGTTTTCATAAAAAATTTTAACCAATAAAAGAAATGATACGAGAAAAAGAGTTTGAAAAACATGCAAATGAAAATTTTATACATTTTTTATCAAGATTTGGCAAGGAAAAATACTGCAGGCACACTTATGGTAACATTCCCATCAAGTATTACATTGGGTTTCTGAATTTAAATATAATTATACTGTATTTTATTGTTGCTGAAAAGATTAACCAGATTTGGCGAAAAATCAAGGTTACCGTTCAATGCATTCCACCCTGATGTTTGGCCAAATCCAACTAAGTAAATAACACATTTCTAGCAAAGATTGATAGCAGACATTACAATATGAATAATAAGAATATCATTTAACGAACTTAAGAGCATTTCAGAAAAAATTTGAAAGTGAAAACTTTAATTGTGCAGCTCAATTAGATACAATTGGACTACATAGAATCATGTTAACTGGAATGGAGACTCACAGAAAATCTTATTTAGATGTAATCTAAATTACACATAGATTCATATACGAAAAATTTCTTATAATTCCGAACGGAAATGATATACTTTGAATACGATTATGTACAAAATTTTAATTAAAAAGCAAGTTGACACTTTGGTAAGAGGGGGACTAAAAATCACATATTTGAACAATCTAGAAAAGCTTGAATCTAATACAAGACCCTTTAAAATTGCACAACATAATAACAGAATTAGATGTCAATACGTTTCCTAAAATTTTAATGAATTCTTACCTCATACGCAGTAAATACCGGCAACAACAAAGTGAGAGACACAACAAAAAACGGAAATCGCTCGACCTGCCATGGAAAGGATTAAAATTTGTAAAGTGACTACGGCAACACTTCCATTTAAATTATCCTGAAGTGGGGAACGGAACTAAGAGAATTTTTACAAAACTTTTAGAAACAAACTTATTTCTCAAGTGTTTCGAACGTTTAAAATACTTTAAATATTATCTCGATTGAATGTTTTAATTTCAAATATTATATTATATCCAATACTTATTCCAAAATGAGAACTTAATATTAAAAGCACAGCAGACACATGATTTCGAAGCCTTTTTTCAAGAACAATATATTTTTTATGAATTCTCAGTAAAATCTTAATAACAAAAGATTGCATATTATTTTATTCACAATAACCCTGTAGGTTTTTAAAGTACTTCTTCTTCAAATATGTATTCGTTATTACCATTATTTGCAGCTTAAAACTTTTATTCCTTTACTGTTGTTTGCACAATGAGCTACTGTTCGAGATGAGCTGACTACTAATCAAAATCTACACAGAAAGAAATATTCTACTGTTTTTCCTTGTCATTATGAACCACATACAAGGAAAACACATTAGCTAGCACTTCAATTAACAAAGTTTCGCACAATGACCTATTTGAGAACAATTGAGCAACATCAGATTTAATGTTCACTAGCTCCGTATATACGCTTAGATTTATCGTCTAGCTCAATGTCAACTTTATTTTGTAACTTTTAGAATTTCTGCAAAGCATAATTACTGCTTTTATTTTATGATTTCCATAAAATTGTATGTAGTTTCTAACTTTTGTATAATGCTTTTAAGGATAAATAATATTTAGTTGACTTTTTTAAAAAATTTCAGGCTAGTCATTGGAAATGGTTTTTCTTTTCCATCACAAGTGTCCATTTCCTGAATTTTCAAAAAATTATTTTATAAAAAAAAACCCTTTTATTTACTTTCTTTTTATTAAATTTCAAAATTTAGAAAGAAAAAAAAAAGATTTGTCTTTAAAAATTATATTTCTGATCAGTTTCCTCAGAATGGCAGGATTAAAATCCACATCCGGGTGCCATTGCTTATGGCTCCTTTAAAGTTTTTTTTTAAGTTTTTCATAATAACTATTTACTGTAAACAATCTTTTATCGTAACCTGTTCGTTACTTTAAAGAGGTACGTTTCGGTAATATTATTCTCATTAAAACTTTATCATCGAAACCAAGATAATGAATCCGACAGATTTTACCGTATCGGAAAAATGAAATAAATCAACACCACGTCTGTAATTAGCTTTGCAATATTTCACATTTTTCCCAATTCACTTTCATTTGCATATAGTTATAAATGTATTTATCGATTGCTTAGAAATTAGTTGACGATTTTAAAATTTAGTAATTTGTGATTATCGTCTGCTGTGCAGTAGACAAATTGTTTTTGAATCGTATGTTACGTTAAATACAATTTTATGATTATTTATTATTAAGGAAAATGTAGATTAAAAAAAAGAAATACAATGTTTCCAGTTCCATTCGAATTTTAAATAAATAGTTGAATATATTTACATGTTTGCTGACTGTTAAACGACAGTAAGCCTACTGTAATTAAAAAGTATATGAAATATAATAATAATATTTATACAAATCTATATGATCATCAACAAAAAACAGGAAAATCATTTATATTTAAGAATATGAATTATTAGTTATCATTCAAGCCGAACAGCATGTATCAAGTTTTTGTTTACATATGGCATACCTACTCTATTAGTATTGCTTTCAACATATGTATTTTATAAGTAAACTTTCAAACAACAAACTCTACTTTTTTTTTTTTAGTACTAATGTTTACAAATAGGAAAAACGGATTTTGCATTTTCAATTTAGAATTGATTAAAATTTCATAAAATATGCTTTTATATTCTGCATTGTAATGATTATTAATTAGTTTGTTTTCCTTTTATAGCCTACACATAAATTAACATAACTGCTGTATCTACATAAATATCTTAGCAGGTAAGTTTTATTTTATATTTTTAAAAATGTTGTTTGGCTTTTGAATTTTATTGCATATTACGCAATAGGTTTATTTTGTATTAAGATCTGGTAATGCGCTAATAAAAAATATTACTTTATAAATGTATAAGAATCGGAGGATAAATTGTTATATGTTTGGGCTTCCCAATATTATTTATTATTACCCTTATAGCTTATTATTACTAGGGATGAACCGGATAGTGGTTTTGCCGGATATCGGATATCCGGCGCACATTACAAACCAGATATCCGAACTGGATTTTGCCGGATATCCGGCAGTTTCTTTTTTATGAAAATATCTTCTCACACAAACTAGAAAAAACGGAAATCGGTCAAAAATTACAAATTATTTTTTTATGCTATAATATTCCTTAATTCCTTACCTTTAAGGTGATACCAAGATTGAATAAACATTTAAAAAACTTTTTTTATTTATAAACTGTTATTCTAGGGTGCTGCTAGCAATGGACGTATGTTTTGTACACTTTCACTTATTTTCTAAATAATTGTATTTATACCCTATGCCTTTTCATTCCAAACATAAAAACTCAAGTTTGCTTAAACTTTAGAGAAATTTATTTTTATTTCAACTTTATATTAGTTGTGAGATGTTATGACCCTCCACCATAAGAATTCTTTAAAAAAAATTTCATAGAATTTTAAAGTTAAAAACGAGAAAAATTCAAGGGAGAATCTGCACACTGTTAATACATTGGTAAGAATGTTCAGGAAAATACTTAAAGCAAAGATAATTGACCGCAACAAAAAAAAATCTTAGATGTTTTATACATCCGGATATCCGGCTTGGTAAATTGGATATCCGGCACTTTACTTCCGGATATCGGATAGTTAAAAATCAGCCGGATAGGCAGGATACCGGATAGTTACCGGATATCCGTTTCATCCCTAATTATTACCCTTATATCTTATTGTGTGTATTATTTACATGCAATATTAAGTTGTGTTTCTAAGTACATAATTGTCATTTATAATTTAATAATATAAGAGCTTTGCAAAAATAATAATAATTAATCAGGGTGGAAACATAACCTGGAAATCAAGAAATTATCATTGAAATTTTTATTTCTGGAAATATTAGGGAAATTTTAAAAATTTCACAAAAAGTCAAGGAATTTTTCAAATTTGGATCATTAAAACGGCAATTATTGTCTGTTATGCCCTCCATTCTGGGTAATTTAGTTGTCAATATTTCCTTTTAGTTCTGAATAAGAATTTAAAAAGTATGGTTATGCGCATTTTCATATTTTCAGTTTTATTTTTGTAAAAACATGAACCACTGCTGGAGGGAGAAGCAAAAGCAAAGTGCGTTGGACCTTGAATTGTAAGCAAAATGGGAGGGGCTAATGAATATGGGATTTATTGGAATAGGAAATATGATGCATATAAAACATGTAAAATTATCTACAAAAGAAATTATTTGAAAAAAATGGCTTTTTTTTTGTATTATCTACTTCCAGAGAACATGTTTAATTACTATTATGCTTATTGCAATTGTATAATTTGTGTTGTATCCATAGGTAACTTATTATTTTAACTGTCTATTAAGTATTGCTTATAATTTTTCATTTATAACGCAATATATTTATAGTATTAATTATTGTAGCATGGATACTTTGTTTCTATACAAAACATATTTTGGAACATTTCTTAATGTAATTGTAAAATCAGGGAATTTTTGTGATATTATCAGGGAAATATCAGGTAACTTTTTTCCAGAATATTGTTGCCATCCTGCAATATTAAATTGTTTTTCTAAACACAAAATTGTGATTTATGATTTAATAATATAAGAGCTTTGTAAAAATAATCATAATTAATATTTGTGTGTAGAATTAAATTCCTTTTTCTACATTCTAATGAAACATTCTATTTTTTTTTTCTCTGTCCTTGAAAAGTGATTCCTTTTATCTTACTTTCTTTTTAGTATTGAAAATTACTATTAAATTCATTTTAGACAATAATTAGAATAATTTATATTCATAACTTTTGTATGGATAGGAATTTGCATTTAGGATTTTTTATTAAAATATTCAGTTTTACACATTTTAAGTTTTTTATGGACAGTTTAGTTTTAATTTGACGTGTTTGTAATAATAATTAAGTTAATTTATTACTTAAACAACTTATATAGTAAAATTAGAGAGATCTTTGCTCATATATCAAAAACTAATAATCAGATGTTGATGAAATTCGTTAAATTCTCAATTTCGACTTTCATGAAGGTTTTAACTTAATTTTTTTTCCCTTTTAGTATCTATTTTTTTGCTAGAGATAAGTTATAATTAAAAATATTTGTTTTTTCTAATGGATATAAAACTCCAATGTTTTAATAGTAGTTCAGATAAAGGTTTTCCACTTTATTTTGTGTCAAAATATTAAAGAGAAACTGAGTTAATATAACTTGTATCCCATTCTTTGACACACATTGTTTTGTTGTAATGGATGTTTCTGTGTGTGCCTATTTTGATAAAGGTTTTTTAAATTATATTAAGCAATTCCTTTGAAATTCTGTCTCGTAGATTCTTTTGGGAAAATCTAAAAAAAATTCCAGTAAAGAAGAAAATTCCAAAGTTGTTGAAATTATATCTAATTGAATTATTATTATAGTTCTTTCATTTAATTAGAGCATAAACATATTTCTTTGATTGGTAAGATAAGAGATCTTAGCTCGCCTGATTTAGGTGCTTTGTCTTTGTTATCCTTATATCAGTGTTCACTCTATGTGTTGTTTGAAGGGCGGTCCGCCCTGCCCGCCCTTTTTTCATCTCGATAGCGCCCTCATGCCCCTTTTTTCAAAAATGCCGCCCTCATTTGAAAAAAATCCGCCCTTCTTGCCCTTTTCAGTCAAGCACAAGCATCATTGCTTCCCTAGTTGTCTTTAAAAAGGCATCGCTTTAAAAAAAAATCGTGTGTAAATTGGAATTAAGTTAATTATGACAGTAGAAAAACAAACTCTTTATTAACTTACCCAAGTTGTGAAATCGTGATGATTTCGCGTTAATTTAGAGCATCGGGCATTCCACAAATCCTATTGGTTGCCTGTGCCTGCATATGAAATTCTAAGTTTTTTTTCCTGTGTTTTTTTAAAGAGAATATGGTTTGGGACTAGATAAGGATTGGTTTGCATGACTAAGCATTTTATTACAAAATTTTGGATTCAAGTAGCCTTTTTACCAGTTTTGTAAGGTAAGGAATCTGATTTCTACTTACAGAATTGATTTTTAAGGAAAACAATAATTTAAAAATGTCAAATTTTAAATTTCCAATAATATTTTCATAAAAAGACATCAATTTTGTACGGGTCATTCTTTCGAGATCAGCCCCGAACCGTTAATAATAGCCCAATATGCAGCCCTGGCGCAATGTCAACCGACAAATCGAACTTTTTTTTGTTTGGTCACGGGTCCGATGTGAATGTGTGGCTACACCCACACAAAACATTTTTTTTAAAGTGCCCTTTTAAAAACAAGAAGTGCTATTTCAAAAATGGAGTGCCTTTTTACTGCATGCAGCGCCCTGCCCCTTTTTATTTCTAGAGTGAACACTGCTTATATGCTTAATACTTGGGACAGACAATCCACACAAACAACATCACGTTCTTTAGAACCATAGTCAGATGACGAGGTAACATCTGAATTGGCACCCAACGCTACCTGAATTGGCATTAGGACATTGGATCTTGATCAGATGTATCATGCACCAGTCCTGTATACACACCAGTATCATTTTTCAGATATTTTAGATGCACTTTTTAGTATTTTAGTAGCAAAGCAGGCAACCCTCTGATCGCAACATCATTACATTTTTAATTTTCTTTGTCAAACCTACTCAGTCTGGTGTGAACTCACAATCCTCTGATTACTAGCCGAACACCCTTATCCACTGGGCAATTGGGGACCTAAATATATTTCTATGATGCACTTTTTTAATTAACTTTGTAAAAAAGCAAGTTACTATCTTTTTGAGCATTTTTATATTTAATTTTTTAATCTGATATTAACCAGAGAGTTGTAATATTAAATAGAGAGCGCCTTCAATACCAGACTCTCATAAGGCCGCGGTGTCAACATTGAAAAGAAAAACCCACATCACGTGGTTATAGCGCTGCCACATTTGGCGTACAGACATCTGCAGGAGTTTCAAATTTGGCGCACTTTCTTGTTTTTTGGTGATAAGGAGTACTGTCTGTATTCAACTTCTTAACATATATGTACGTATTTACTTATTTTCAAACAATATGCGCTAAATATTTCTGCTTCATTAACGAAACGAAAATATTTTATTTGTGTTCAATACTCGAAGAAGCGAAACTCTTTATATTTCTCAGGTTTTATTTTTCATATTTTCTTATTGAAGTATACAAAATAATAATTGAAAGAACTTCGCTTATGGTAAATTTTTTACATTAAAACATAATGCAATTATTTCATAACTACAAAGTAAGAAAAATCTCCTTAATATATCTATTAAACTCCCTTAAATTGTGCCACTCGTTCAAAATAACAATATTTAAATACAAAATTTAACACAAAACCATCTTACAATACTTCGATCTCGTTTAGTTCTTAAAGCCGCCAAGGCTTGCCAAGTAATATTGGCATTTCCACATATCACGTGGTTTCAATGTTGGATACATGGAAATCAGGATTTTTATTCCTCTATTTGTATCATTACTCTATGATATTAACTCTTTGTCATCTGATTTTGATCATTTTTACTCTAGAATATTTTGTGATAAATCAAATATCAATTTATTTATGACATAAATTTAAAAAAAAAGTTTTATTGTCGGAGTGAATGATTCGTACCCATGGACTCAAACCATTCTGATATTGTGTCAGTTTCAGTATCTACTTTTTAAATCATATCTAAAAAAATTATTATTAATTAAACTTCACAGGACGGCTGGTAGGTATTTCAACCAGAATCCCATGTTAAATCCATATATCCACTTTTAAAGGCAGGGTGTCCAGTAACAGGGAAATTAGGGAATTCGACCGTTCTGGAAATGTCAAGGATTTTGAGATATTTTTGAAAAAATCAGGGAATTTGACAAAAAAAATATCTTCAAGTTGATTTCTGGCTGTGAAGCATCGTTGAGTGGTTGCAAATATTCAAATACTTTCTAAATGCAATCAAATAGGGAGAAATTGCATATAGGAATTTAAAAGTGCGTTAAAGTGACATTTTTCTCTTTCAAGGTCGTAAAAAGGTTTCTTTTTTTTTTGAGTATATAGGATTTTTTTTTTAATCTTGAGGTTACTTTAGCCTTTGATATAAAGTACAATCACTAATAATCTAAGAGATATATTGCACTTCTTTGGACTTTTAGGATCTTTAAGTAGCATTTTGAATTATTGATATTTGGTATGTACTCTGGAGTTTTGAATTGGGGTTGATTAAATGTTTATGCATTGATTATTAATTTTTAGATGTCAAACTTTGGTTGCACTTTTTGGAAGTTAGAAAATCAATTAGTAAACTTAAATATTATAAATAAATATCTTTTTTGGGAAGTAATAAGTTAAAGTCAAAGTACATCTTGCATAATAATAAGGAAATACATTAAAAAATATAGTTGTTAAAAAAAAGTATGGCTTGCAGGGAAATATCAGGGAATTTCAAAATGCTTTCCCTATCGATTCCCTGAAAGGTTAAAACGCCACCAAGTCAATATGTTCCTAAACCGTAGGATTTCCAAAACCTCGCTTTGTGAAGGGATGTATAAGATGTCTACAAGATTGAATGATGGAGGATTGCAAATTAGCAGAAATATGTGAATTTAATTTTATTGAAGGATTTATTTCATCTAAGTAATGAGGTTATTGGTTATCATGAAAACAATACTGACCAAAAAAGAGCTATAATATTTTTGTGTTGAATAAGTGAAAAAAATTATTTTATTTCGTATCATATTTGTATACAAGTTATATGCTATAGTTCAAAGGTTGAAACTTTTATTTTTGCTGCTACCTAAAATTGAGTGAAATGTTGTTAATTAATATGCTGAACTACAAAATGTGCTTAAATCTTTCAGTTCTAAACTTAAATTTTTTTTTTTTTAAATTTACAACATTAAATAATTTTGTCCAGTGTCCAATTAAAATATATGAAATCCACCAAAGAATTATACTTTTTTATAAGCTATATTTCTAAAAAGTAAATGTCAAGGTCAAGCTTCCTGTTTTAACTGTAGCTGCTCTTGGTTGTTTTTGGTTAAAACTTAAGAGGATAATAGAATATTTTGAGTAGTGGTGTAATTAATATTAAGTGTGCACTGTGAAATTGTTTTAAAAAAAAAAATATGTACTAACTTTGCAATTGCTCTCTTAGTGAATAGTTTCTCTAATATTACATGTATGGGACGAATATTTGGTTGTTATGCAGTATTCGGCCCATATGCCTAATTTTCGGTTAGGTAGAATACTTTTAATATGTGGCCAATCACATCAACTGAATAGAAGTCTAAGAACCAGGATTTCGAAAAAAAACACAGATTTGAAAAATTGTGTGCTTTTAATTAATAAAAAACATTTTGCTGAATTAAAATAATTTTCTGTGATATGTGTAATCACTTTCAGAAATATACAGCTTTTTTTTACAAAACCTATTATATCTAAACACAAAGTGCCAAAATAAACAAGAAATCCGGTTATTTTCATGGAATTTTTTAATTCTAGAAATGTCAGGGAAAATTTCACAAAATATCATGGAATTTTTCAAATTTGGATCACAAAAACAACAATTATAGTTTATTCTGCATAGTTTAGTTGTAGAAATTTCCTTTTAGTTCTGAAAAAGAATTAAAAAAAAAGCATATCCTATGAGTGGGGTGCTTGGGCAGTTTCATTGTTGATAAAAATGTGACCACTGATATAGGGAAAAAAAAAATCACATTGGACTTTGGATTGTAAACAACATGCACATCTATTTATTGAAGTTTGAACATTGAAACATTAAAATTATCTACAGAAGAAATAATTAGAAAAAGATTGCTTTATTTTGGATTCTCTTATTCCAGATAACATGTTTAATTACTTGCCCATTGTTCTTGTATAATTTTGTGTTACATAAATTATTATTTTAAGTATAAGTTTTGCTCATAATTTTTCATTTATAATGCAATATATTTATTGTATTGTTGTAGCTATGTTACATTGTTCCTATACATTCCTTAATGTAATTGTAAAATCAGGGACATTTTTGTGACACCATGGAAATCAGGGAATTATCATGGAACTTTTTTTTCCAGGATTTTGTTGCCACCCTTTGAACAGTAATTTTTTATTTATTTTGATCTTGACAAAACAGGTGTTCATAATAATAGTATGGCAAAAACTTTATTGAACAACTCTTTTCAGCTTTATAAAAAATAAATCTAATATTGTGGTGTACAAATAATAGAATGTCAGTATTTTCAGGTAGAATTCTGTTACGCTTTTTTTAATAAATATTTCTAGCTTCTGAAAACAGGCAACTCTGACTTCTACAGAAAAAAGGTTTTATGTATTATAAGTTCAATTTGAATTGACTATATATTTAATGTTTATTATTATTATTCTATTACTATTCTATAGTAAATACAAATACTATATACTACATTTATAGTATGATAATTTTATGTCCCAAACGTTTACCTTGGGTACTTGGATTGTTTACCTGTATAAAGAATTTTTAAAGAAGTTATTGCTTGTGTGCCGAATATCGGTATTAAGCCAAATCACTATTAATCACATCTTATTACACCAAATGATCCAATTTAAATATAGGCAAGCAATCTTAAATTACTTGTCTGCATACTGTTAAATGCAGTCTTGATTTGCTGAATAGGAAATGATTCTTAATGTACGAAATACTTTGCAGAACCATCCTGCCTATGGATGATCAACACTAGACTGAAAAGATTTCCTATTTCCTTATGCAAAAATGGTTAATTTTCACAACTGAACATTTTAGTGTTTATAAAGAATTTGTTTTGTTTTATGTAATTTTATTATTTTAGAGTTAAAGAATAATTGAAACAATAATTCTACGCAATAAAAATACATAAAATCTGGACCTGTTTCGTGACATACATCTCCCTTCATCAACAGAAATTAAAAAGTCTGTGCACAATGAAAGGAAAATAAACCCAAAATTAAGAGTGTTGCCGAAGAACAAAAACTATTTAAATCTGTTGAAGTTAACTATTGTGTGCCAACAAGCGAAAAATGCTATAACAACAAAGGTCTCATTAACAATCAAATTATTATTGCTAAAAATGCAATACGCCTCCAGGAAGTTAAGTATGACTGGAGATTTGGGTTTGCAAATTAAATGTGGATTAGTAAAATTAAATATATGGTTATGTTCCTACACAAGATCTTATCTCCCAAAACATGTCTAGATTTTATGTATTTTTAATGTTGCATTTGTATTTTAATATTCTTAATACAATGTTCTATAAGATGAGTACATTTGCTGTACATTTACATACATTTGCTGAAGGCAAGTTAAAAAGCAGTATTCTAAAAGTGTATGTAAAAGATTTGATTCAATTTTAACAAGTAATTTTTAACTTACATCAAGATAGTCTAAATTTTTGGGAAAAATGCATTATATACAAAAGTAGCTTTAATGTTTGAAAGTAACTTGATCAAAGCATATATGCCATCTGTCATTCAAGCTTTATTTTTGAGTTTATCCAAATTCCTAATATATCTCATTGTCACATCAAACATTTAATATTTTGACTTGTCTAATGCGGTAATGATTTTTATTTTCAACTAAAACTATTTTATATAAATGTGATATAACCAAAAAATTTTATTCTGAATTGGGACAATTTTTTTTATTTTTCCTCTTAATAATTTTGTGCTTGATTTTTATGTTGTGGATGAAGATTGAAACAAATTTATGTGACCAATAAAAACAATTTCGAAATGACTGTTTATCTTTTATTTTAGGGCATTTCTGTAAAGAAAATGAAAGCATCGATTCAGAGCCTTTCAGAAACATTAAAGCTAAGCAGAACTGAAACTTTTGCAAAGAAGAACTTTCAAACAAGGTTAGAATATTTGACATATGTGAAATAATTTGGTAAGATTTTGTTTTTGTGGAAGTTATCTCTAATCAGATGCTATATTATAGTTTCACATGTTGATTAATTTCTTACGTAGAATAAATATTGTCCCTGATTTTAACATGATAAAATTATTGACAATTTTGCCTAAATCATTTTCTGCAGATTTTTAATAGCAAACTAAAACAATTTCATAATTGAATTTTAACAAATAAAAGTTGTGGGTGTTATATAAAAAGAAGGCATATCAAATGATACTTATTGACATTGCTGATTGACTTATCCTTTTATAAGAATTACAATATAATTACTAGGGATGAAACGGATATCCGGTAACTATCCGGTATCCGGCCTATATGGCTGCTTTTTAACTATCCGGTAACTATCTGATATCCGGAAGTAAAGTGCCGGATATCCGGATGAATAAAAAATCGAAGATTTTTTTTGTGGCGATCAATTTTCTTTGTACTTGCTTTAAGTATTTTCCTGAAAATTCTACCAATGTATTAACAGTGTGCAGATTCTCCCTTTAACCAATAGACATTAAAAAACCCACTTTTTTTCAAATTTTTTACTTTAAAATTATATTTTTAAAGAATCATTATTGTGGAGGGTCATCACATCTCACAACTAATATAAAGTTGAATAAAAAAATAAATTTATCAAAAGTTTAAGCAAACTTGTGTTTTTATGTTTGGAATGAAAAGTCATATGGTAAAATTACAATTATTCAGAAATTAAGTGTAAAATGTACAAAACATACGACCTTTGCTAGCAGCACCCTAGAATAACCCTTTGTAAATAAAAAATAAGTTTTTTGAATGTTTATTCAATTTTGATATCACTTTAAAGATAAGAAATTGGGGAATATTACAGAATAAAAAAATATTTTTCAATTTTTGACCGATTTCCGTTTTTTTTAGTGTGTATGAAAAGTTATTTTCATAAAAAATAAACTGCCGGATATCCGATCGGATATCTGGCAAAATCTAGTTCGGATATCTGATATCCGGTTTGTAATGTGAGCCGGATATCCGGTATCCGGCAAAACCACTATCCGGTTCATCCCTAATAATTACACATACACAGTTTTGCCTATAATATCCCAAAATGTGCTATACTTTAAATAATACTTCATTTAATATTATCGTCAACCAATATAGGATGATCATGGTGTCTAAAAACAGAGAAAATCTTGACCATTCTGCAAGGAATTTGGGATTTTTTTGAACAAAAAAATTTCTATTTGATTTCTGGATGTAAAACATCGTTGATTGGTTGCAAAAATTCAAATACTTCCTAAATGTAATCAAAAAAGGGGAAATTGTGTCTGAGATTTTCCACGTGTGAAAAAACGCGAACAAAGATATTTTTGTAAAGATATTTTCAAGGTAAACAAATAACACAAACCTGAAAAGTTTCTGATTTATTTTAAAATCAATACAGCAAGAATACTTAACACAGCACTTCAATGCTTACTGACTGCTTTGCTTAACAAAATAGCTGAAATTTATTTGGGGAATTACCAAGATCAATAAAGACTTAAAAAATTGTTTGGTCTTTCTTTAGAAACAACCAAAAGAGAGTAGTAGTAATTTACTACAGAGTATCAACACAACTGGCAAATCAGGGAATTATCATAGAATTTTTTAATTCTGGAAATGTCAGGAAAAATTTCAAAATTTTACAGAAAATGAAAGAATTTTTCAAATTTGGATCACAAAAACGACAATTTCGTCTATTCTGCGTAGTTTAGTTGTATAAATTTCTTTTTAGTTCCGCAAAAGAATTTTAAAACAAAGCATATCCGAGCATGGGGCACATGGGCAGTTTCATTGTTGATAGAAACGTGAAGAAGAAACAAAAGCAAAGCATATTGAACTTTGAATTGTAAGCTAATGAATATACGATTTATTGAAGTTTGGAAATAGAAAACATCTAAAACTTTAAAATTATCTACAAAAAAAATAATTTGCAAAAAATTGCTTTTTTTTCATTCTCTGCTTCCATATAATATTTCTAATTACAGGTTGGTAACATAACCTGGAAATTAGGGAATTATCATAGAAAATTTTAATTCTGGAAAAGTCATGGAATTTTTCAAAAATTTACAAATAATCAGGGAATTTTTTTAATTTGAATCATTAAAACGGCAATTATCGTCTATTATGCCCTTTATTCTGGGTAATTTAGTTGTCAATATTTCCTTTTAGTTCTGAAAAATAATTTTAAAAACCAGCGTGGTTATACGCATTTTCATATTTTCAGTTTTAATTTTGTAAAAACGTGAACCACTGCTGGAGGGAGAAGCAAATGTAAAGTGCGTTGGACCTTGAATTGTAAGCAACATGTGAGGGACTAATAAATATGGGATTTATTGAAAATTGGAATAGGAAATATGAAGCATATTAAATATTTAAAATTATCTACAAAAGAAATAATTTGAAAAACTTGCTTTTTTGGCATTATCTGCTTCCAGATAACTTGTTTAAGTACTATTGTGCCTGTCGCTTTGTATAATTTTTGTTGTATCCATAAATTATTTTAACTGTCGGTAAGTATGGCTTATAATATTTCATTTATATTGCAATATATTTATTATTGTAGCGTGGATACATTGTTTCTATGCAAAGCATGTATTACAACATTTCTTAATGTAATAGTAAAATCAGGGAAATTTTTGTGACACCGTCGTGGAAATCAGAGTACATTTTTTCCAGAATGTTGTTGCCACCCTGAATTATTTGCTCATCGCACTTGTATAATTTTGTGTTGCATAAATTAATTTAACTATATATAAGTATTGCTCATAATTTTTCATTTATAATGCAATTTATTTATTGTATTATTGTAGCTAGGATACTTTGTTTCTATACAAAGCATGTATTGCAATATTTCTTAACTCTTTGGAGTTGAAGAAATGTGCCTATTGGTTATTTTTTTTAAAAATTCAATCAATTTTTTACTTGGCAGGGTGGCCACTGGTCTTTAAAAGTTATTAAGAACTCCTTATTTTTGATTTTCATTTTGAAGAGCCATTTAAAGTCCTTTTTTTGTCAAAGAATCCCTTAGAAAGTCCTTATTTTTCTTAGCCGCAGAAATGTTGTATTTTTTTAGTTGTAAATTTTTAACAGATTGTCAACTTACGAGCTAAACCCTCTGATGGTAGCAAAACCTTAAGCAATATAGAAAATTTTAAAATACATATGCAAGGTTAAAATACGCAATAAATGTCCGTACAATCCGGAAATGTTTCGGGAGATATATCACCCTTCATCAGCGGAAAATGCAAAGTCTGTGTGTAATGAAATATAAATAAAACCCAAGCAGTTTAAAATTTTGCCAAAGACCAAAAAACTATTACAATCGGTTGGAGTTAACTATTGTGCGCCAACAAGCGGGAAACACTGGCACCGCAAACGTTTCATTGACAACCGAATCAATATTACTAAAAATATGAAACGCCACAAGGAAGTCAAGTTCAACTGGAGATTTAGGTTTGCAAATTATATGTGAGTTAGAAAAATTAAATATATGACCATGTTCCCAAGAGTGCTTGGCAATGGAGGATTTCTTTATTTCTTGTTTAACAGTATGTGCTTGGTGCTCCTTGATATGAAATCTTAATGCTCTCTTTGTTTGACCAATATATGACATGCCACATTGACATGAAATACTGTATATGCCCCAGTTATTAAGATCATCAATAGGGTCTTTAAGTTGTGTTCACACAATGCGTAATGTTCTATAAGACGAGTTTTTATCTAATATAGAAAATTGTTGTGGGTTTTCACTATTTTTTCAACCCATTTTATATGATTTATTTATGAAGTTCTGCTAAGATACCTTTTAAACACAGCATTGCATTTAGAATGTCATTTTTTACGTAATATGAAAGATGACTACAGCCATTTGTCTTTAGATTTTTCTTACTTACGGAAGCAGCACAATAAAAAAGGGTCTTTACAAACATTTTTTAGCCCTTAGAAAGTCCTTAAAAACTCCTTATTTTTGATTCTGAAAAATGAATGGGAACCCTGATTGACTACTCATACAGGGTGGCAACATAACCAGGAAATCAGGGAATTATCATAGAATTTTTTAATTCTGGAAAATGTTAGGGAATTCAAAATAGGGTTTTCAAAATATAACAAAAAATAAGGGACATTTTCTAATTTGGATCATTAAAACATCAATTATCGTCTGTTATTCCCTCTATTCTGGGTAATTTAGTTATTAGTATTTCCTTTTAGTTATGAAATTAAATGTAAAAAAAGCATGGTTATGTGCATTTTTATATTTTCAGTTTTATTTTTGTAAAAACGTGAACCACTTCTGGAGGGAAAAGCAAAATACATTGGAACTTGAATTGTAAACAACATGTAAAGGGCTAATGAATATGAGATTTATTAAGGATTAGAATAGGAAATAAGAAGCATAAAAAACATTTAAAATTATCCACAAAAGAAATCTAAAAAACCTGCTTTTATTTTTTGCATCATCTGCTTCCAGGGAACACGTTCAAGGCATAATAGAATTAATTACTATTATGCCTGTCGCACTTGTATAATTTGTATTGTATCCATAAATTATTATTTTAACTGGTTTTAAATATTATAAATTTTCATTTATAATACAATATATTTATTGTTGTATTGATACTTTGTTCCTATACAAAGCATGAATTGCAATTTTTTTTAATGTAATTGTAAAATCAGGGAAATTTTTGTGACACCATCATGGAAATCAGGGAACTCTTTTTCCAGGGTTTTGTTGCCACCCTGTCATATGTTAGGGTTATATATTGGGCAATTTTGAAAACAATATATAGATTTGAATTTGTAAATGAAGATGAATGGCATATTCTGCAGTGTTCACTCTAGGCATTTTTTGAAGGGCAGTCCGCCCTGCCCGCCCTTTTTTCGTCTCGATAGCGCCCTCATGCCCCTTTTTCAAAAATTCCGCCCTTCTTGCCCTTTTCAGTCAAGCACAAGCGTCCTTGCTTCACTAGCTGTCTTTAAAAAAGGCATCGATTAAAATTTTTTTGTGTGTAAATTGGAATTAAGTGAATTAATTATGACAGTAGATAAATAAACTTCTTTTTAACTACGCATGTTGTAAAATCGCGATGATTCCATGGTAATTTCGAGCATGGGGCATTCTATGGATCATATTGGTTGCCTGTACCCTCATATGAAATGTTAAGGTTTTTTTTCTGTGTGGTTTTTGAAAGAGAAGATGGTTTTGGGCGGGGCGATCCCGATTTACCTGAGCATTTAAGTTACCTTTTCAATAGTTTTGTACAGTGTCTAATTAGGGCTACTTACAGATTTGGTTTTTAAGGAAAACATTAATTTTTAAATGTCAAATTTTAGATTTTAAGTAATATCTTCATAAAGAGACATAAATTTTGTACAGGTCTCTCCTTCGAGATAGGCCCCCGAACAGTCAACAATAGCAGAATATGCAACTCTAGTGCAGTGGTTCCCAAACTATTTTGGTCGTGGAACCCCAAAATTTGTTGCCAATGATCTCGGAACCCTGAACATTTTTTAATCAACGACTTTTCAAAATTTAATATCTGATATTAAATAAAACAAGTACAATAGAAATAATTAATAAAAATACAAAACATAAACTAAAATATATGGAAAATCTTTAATGTGAAGAATGCACCTGCTTCTTTGATTCCATGATACTCTTAAAATTGGGCGTTAGGTTTGATAACTGAACTCGCATATCTGGTGCAGCATCAAGTCTGTTACAATATTTGGTTTTTGTCGTAACATATTTTGAAAACCCAGCTTCACACAAATAAGTGGTTGCAAATGGCAATAGAATTCGAATCGCCTGTTTTGCTAAATTTGGATATTCATCGAAAATGTGAATATATTAAACACCATTCTTATTTTTTTTTAATCAAATAAAATTTGTCACGCGGAACCCCTAAATTTTTTCGTGGAACCCACTTTGAGAACCACTGCTCTAGTGCAATGTCAACAAACAAATAAGATTTATTTTGTTTGGTCACGTGTCTGATGTGTCAATTTGTGGCCACGCCCACCCCAAATTTTTTTTTAAAGTGCCCTTTTAAAAACAAGAAATGCTTTTTCAAATACGGAGTGCCCTTTTACTGCCAACAGCGCCCTGCCCCTTTTTATGTCTAGAGTGAACACTGTATTCTGCAACTATCCTTTTTCTTCCAGTTCCCCTAAAATGCCCAACTTGCGTGCCCCCAACTGCCCTGCGATGATATTCGAAGATGAGTGACCGCTCCCCCCTGTCTGACCCCCCGTCCAGTGGAGAGCAGGAGCCCACTATGGTCTCTGTGCCTGTAGTGGGCTCCAACAACATGGCCTCTTGGAACAGCACAGGTGCAGACTCGGACAACCTAGACGCATCCTACCTCTGTCACGACTCCCCCGCCAACGCAAACGACTCCAACTCTGCGTCCTACCTCCGCAACGACCCCTCCGGCAATGCAAACATGTGCTCCGGCGACTCCAACTCCGCATCGTACCTCCATGCGGGGATGGTGCAGGATGCAGACTCAACGTCCTGCGACGACGGGGGAATGATGGTGGATGACGGGCTGCAGTCGTCGATGACTGTGAACGCGATTGTCGCTCGCGAGTCTGCTTCGCAAGAGTCGGAGGGAAGCGAGGATCATTTGGCGGTCGTTGATAACATCACGGCACAGAACTTTCTGAGGGTTTGTATTATATTTCCATATTTTATTATTAATCATTCATTAATTTATTATCCATTGACATTCATTTGATTCTCTAAAGTTGCAGCTTGGCTTGTGTAAATGTATTTTCTTATGCTTATTATTATGGTTAAGTCCTGATAAGGTTCTAAATGCTAACCATAGTGAGATTTTTATAAATAGTAGAGAAGTGAAAAATGTAGCCTTTTTCCCAGTAATAAACGTTTATTATGTGTAGAGAAATAAAAAGTTAATAAACAGCATTGAAAAATCTTCAAACTTCTTTATTGACAGTGAAGATGGTATGAATAGTACCTTGAGAAGAAATACACTCAAACCTGTTTTGTGCGGTGGATAGGGGCCACATAAAAAAAATTGCACAAAACTTCATGAGTAGCTATAAAAAGTAGTTTTCGCAACAGAATTAAAAAATATTTTTTTATGCAGTGAATAGGGACTGGATAAAAAAAGTATCCCGTAGAAAATAACTCAAAACCTTAAGAAATAACTAGGAATTGCTTTTTTAAACGAAATCAAGACACAAGGCTTGACAGCTACTTGGAATCTTGCCAAACCTTTTGGAATCTGATTTAGAAAATACACATGCGAACATTTTTAAATATTTTATTTACATATGTACTTAGTTTACACATAAAAAACTTTTCAAAACGTATAACCATTACCCTTCGTAGTCAGACAATACGAGAAGTTTCTTGTGGTAAACTGGATCGAAATCACTTTCGTCACTTGAAGATACTGCCTCGCACTCATTTAGAGTTGACTTTTTTTCAGTTACCATGTAGTCAGTGATCAGTTTTTGCGATGACTGTTGTTTCACTAGACGCTTGTATATGTCTCAGTAGCCAGATAATCAATTATGTTCCAATTTGATTGAAATTTTCTTATACCGCACAAAAACAGGTTTCAGTGTATTTACAAAGTTGAAAATCAAATAATAAAAGAACATTCTTGCGTAATACGTATCATGGCGAACAAATATGAGGTTTCACTTCAACGAACTCGGTTGATACATTCTTTATCACATAATGAACGGAAGATAAAAATAGCTAGTTTCCACGAAGAGTGAACTCACTAAAACATCATCTTATATGCTGCTAAGCTGTCATAATTTTACATAAGTTACTGGGCCGACAAAGAAAAAACAAACGTCTTGTTGAAGTCCCGCACGATAGGCCCGCATATGGGAAACACCCATACATACGTATGACGTCATAACAGGCTCACGAGCTTGTCGAGCCAAATAATTAAACAAAAACAATGACTTTTCGCTGGAAAGGTTAATGGTAAGATTCTGTGAGAAAGTATGTTTTCATCAACACTTATTTCCCTAAAGAAATTTGCATATAAATTCTCTGTTACCATTTGACCTTCCTTAGTGACAATTTTTATGTTTTAGGGTTTTTTTTTTTGCTTCCGTTTATATTGCTTTATCATAAGTGTGTAATTCGGCTTTTGTTTCACAATTAGTATTTAGCCACATACTAAAACTGAAATAGGAGTAGGGACCCCTTTTTTCATGTATGCCTTGCTTTCTGGGCATGTATCAGGGTGTCCACAAGCAGGGAAAACCGGGAAATCAGGGAATTTGACCATTCTGGAAAAATCAGGGAAATATCAGGGAATTTGGGATTTTTTAGAAAAAATCAGGGAATTGGTCAAAAAAAAAAATTTAACTTGATTTCTGGCTGTGAAACATCATTGATTGGTTGAAAATATTCAAATACTTTTTAAATGCAATCAAAAAGAGGGAAATTGCGTATGGGACTTTTAAAAGTGTGTAAAAGTGAAAATTTTCTCGTAGAAACCGCACTAAAATGCTGATGTTTTTAAAATTTGACAAACCAATTGGCCATCTATAACTAGGTACTTTCCCGCCCACTCAATTTATTTTAAAAATAGATCTTTCAAATGTTTAAAACTTGCTAAGTTCCTAGTGAAATTCAAATTTCTTTTGAATATCCCTAAAATGATTTTTTTTCTGTTAAACTTAACGAAACTGTTGTTGCCTCTATTATTTTTTGGGTACATTTTAGATCTTAGGAAATATATTTTGTGTACTAAGCTGTATATCTTAAGATACTGGATTAGATTTAATAAATTAGTTTTATTATTAGGGATAGGGATTCATTGGGTTTCTACTATTTGAGTGTATTGGATTTTTTTTCTAATGTTGAGGTTACTTTAGTTTTTGATCTTAAAGTACTATCACTAATAATCTAAGAGATATATTGCACTTTTATGGTTTTTAAGTAGCATGTTGAATTATTGATATTTGGTAAATGCTCTGGAATTTTGAATTTGGGGTACATTAAATTTTTATGCATTGATTATTGATTTTTGGATGTTAAACTTTGGTTGCACTTTTTTGGGAGTTCGAAAATCAAGCGAAATAGTTAGTAAACTTGTATATTAAAAATAAATATATTTTTTGCGAAATAACAAGATAATGTCAAAGCATATCTTGCATAATAATAAGGAATAATAATACATTTTAAAAATATTGCCGTAAAAAAAAGTACTGCTTGCAGGGAAATATCAGGGAATTATCAGGGAAATTCAAAATGGTTTCCCTGTGGACACCCTATTTAAATTTTGTTTGATCCTGTAAAATGAACGGAAGAAAAAAATTCTGAAATTAGTTTTACAATTTCTTTTAATTTTACTCAGCTTTTTCTAAGAATGTAGACTCAAATTTACCTATTAAATACATAGAAAAGATAACACTACAGTCATACGTTTAATTACTTATACATTTAACACTCATTTAAGCTCATGTAAACATTGTTAGTCAATTAAGTTAGTTACCGCACTGATTTTCGAACTGTATAGGAGTTAAACCCTTCTCATTGGTTCACAATTTCATCCCAGAGAGTTGTAATATTAAATAGAGAGCGCCGCCTTCAATACCAGACTCTCGTAATGCCGCGGTGTCAACATTGAAAAGAAAAACCAACATCACGTGGTTATAGCGCTGCCACATTTGGCATTCAGACATCTGCAGAAATTTTAAATTTGGCGCACTTTCTTCTTTTTTGGTGATAAGAAGTTCTGTCTGTATTCAACTTCTTAACATATATGTACGTATTTACTTATTTTCAAACAATATGCGCTAAATATTTCCTCTTCATTAACGAAACGAAAATATTTTATTTGTGTTCAATACTCGAAGAAGCGAAACTCTTTATATTTCTCAGGTTTTATTGTTCATATTTTCTTATTGAAGTATACAAAATAACAATAGAAAGAACTTCGCTTATGGTAAATTTTTTACATAAAAACGTAATGCAATTATTTCAAAACTACAAAGTAAGAAAAATCTCCTTAATATATCTGTTAAACTCCCTTAAATTGTGCCACTCGTTAAAAAAAAACGATATTTAAATACAAAATTAAACACAAAACCATATTACAATACTTCAATCTCGTTTAGTTCTTAAAGTCGCCAAGGCCTGCCAAGTAATAGTGGCGCAAGAATGAATTGGCATTTCCACATATCACGTGGTTTCAATGATGGACACATGGAAATCAGCATTTTTATTTCTCTATTTGTATCATTACTCTATGTTTCATCCAAGTTTAGGTACAGATCTTGCGATTTTCACTCTAAAATCAGTGTGAATATTTGGTTTTTGTACGATATTTGTTTTTCTTGTAACAGTATGGTAGAAAAGGCTTGTTCACATCTAAAAGTTGTACAAAAAAGATCAAATACCTCCCAGCCAGTTGTTTTTGCTCCCTTTAGACAGTTAACCAAAATTTGTTTTATCAGAAAAGTCGATAAGAGTGAATCTACAAATAATTTTAACTAATTTTCTTTGTGGTCCACAAAACCCTGTTCGCCTTAGGACCACCTTTTAGGAACCTCTGGTCTAATTAATAACTATACCAACCTCAACCTATAGGGCACATAGAAATAAGTCCTATTGCATTCACACAAAAAGCATATCTTATTTTTTTTATGTTGTAATTTTATTAAATTTTCTTAAAATAGTTTTATTCTCATAAAAATGTTCTTTAATTCTCTTAAAAATTCATCTTTTTATTTTCTATAAACGGGCAGAACCTGTACTTTCAGGAGTCCGACCTGATGAACGCCGCCTCGTCTGCACTGGGCCACAAGAAATCTCCGTCAGGGGACCATGACCTTGAGAAGTCCGACCTCCACCACAACCTCCTCTCGCTGGAGCAACATTCAGTCACCAGCAGCCAGGACCATATGGAGATGGAGAGCCTCCTTCAAGAGCAACAGGACCTGGACGGGACCACTTACCACCTAGACAACTCCCACGAGAGCACGTCTCATCTGGACATGGGACAGGTTGGCCCAGGGGACGGCGTCTGCCTTTCACCGTCGTCCAACAGCAGCACTTCTTCGTTGGATTTACCAGTCAGCATATCGTCAGGAAGTATTGGATTGCCGCCTGTTTCAACAATCATCAGGTCGTCTGCGAAAGGGAGGTTCGATGTCTTTTGCCGGCCCTCCAACATTAACCTCATCATGGGCATCCCCCAGTACTTGGGGAACAACAATTCTTTCGACGTAATGCGACTAACGTCCAGTCCTTGCGACTCCCTCAACGTCTCCCTGGCCAGTCCGATGGAGGTGTCTTCATCAGGGCATAACGATGTCATGGAAAACGTCGATGTCCCGATGTCGTCCCGGTGCGTTAAAGCCAACTCTGTGATGTCTTCTCTGGGACCGGATATGATGGAGAAAGACAGTCTTGGCGAGATGACCGACTCCCAGTTGGGGTCGGAGCATGGATTCCACATGCCGGCCAGAACTATTCCCAGCTTCGTCGGGGTTGTCCCTTTGAGAGAAATAATGCATATATCCACTTCCCCCACTCAGGTCCCTCAGCACTTGTCCCCCACTCTGGAAGAGATGCAGAAGGTCGCCGAGATCAGCGAGCATCTCCGCTCCGGATCCCCCTTTACGTTGCACTCTGCAGACGAATCGTTGACGCGTGTCATGCTGTCTCCTCATTTCAGTGTTGGAGAGAACATCCACCATTCGGGTAATTATGTGGAGTGTATGAGCCAGAGGTCGCAGCCGTCGTTGGTCTCGGCTATTGAGACGAACGTTATCATGTCGACATCGAACATCGATTCTTCCCCGAAATTCACTGCCGCGGAAATCAAAGCCATCGAACAGAGGCTGAGGACTGAGCACACTAGAAATCAAAACTTGGAGGAAGCTAACCACAGCTTGGAAGATGCTGGATTGGATTCAGAAGTGATTATACCCGATTGTATAGAAACAACACAGAATTCCGATATTATTTATTCTGATGTGCAAGACGTTTTAAGCAGAGACTCGGAGGAGAGGAAGATTTTAAAGGCCCACAACATTGCTCGATCCACAATAATTGAAAAGAATTTATTGCAACAGCATCCTCAGGTTGTTAAGAAGGAGCAAACAGTGATTACAAGTGTGGAAAATATATCCCTAAATAAAATAATCACCACAAAGGTATCGCAGAATAACAACAGTGATATAATCACTATCAAAATGGCAGGCAAACCCAGGATCTCGGAGAGTCACCATGATTCCTTGCCAACTGTGAATCCATCAGCTATCACTGCAAGTGTCATTCAGCAGTTGTTGAGGGTGCAATCGCCTACGACTAAGCTAAGAACTACAATGCAGCGCATACCGCGGGGTGTCATCACATCCACAATGTCTTCAAAAGGCAATCCTATAGTCCACCAAGATATTTTAGTCCCATCCTCCTCACCCGTCAATGATCTGGTCAGTTGCAAGAAAGACGATATGGAGTCTGGGTTGTCGGTACCACCCAACAGCATCCTCAAGGAAACGAATCTAGTGGACAATGCCGCCAACTCAAAAAACAAACCTGTTACTATAGATATTAGTGAACATTCCGTAATAAGCCATGGGAGTAAGTCTCCCTCCTCCTCAGACGAGAAAGAAGTAACTCTGCCCAACATAACCACCACAGTTCTTCCTTCCCTATTTTCTAATCTTTCTGCCAGTGCACTTGCTTCTTTACAATCCAGCCTGTCTTCTGCTCTCCCCTTGACGATCCAATCCACTCTCCCCAACATCAGCATCTGCGACAACTCCGCAACTATCTCCCATCTCTCCTCGGTCTCGCCCAGTCTCTCATCCCCTCCCCTCTCCCCCATCCTGTTGCCCAGCATCCTGTCGTCGACCTTGAGGAATGTTTCGTCAAGTGTCGCCTGCACTCTCCTCGACTCTATTGTGACCTCCAATTGCGTCACCTCCACCAACAACATGTACAGTGGGCTCCTCAAAATGTCCAGTGTGGTCAAACAGGAGCCGGGGATCGTCACCGGATCGGGACCCCTTCCTCCTTTCACAGTGGTTTCCGGACTCTCGCCCCTCGTCAAGCGGGGGTCCCTCGCCCAGAGCCTCATCGGTGCTAGTCCCACAAGCGCGCAGCAGATACCAGTGGTGACCATCAAACAAGAGCCCGGATCTTCCCGAGCTTCAGTTAGTGCCTCAGAGTTCAACCCTTCCATAATCTTGAACGCCGGCACGGCGTTACCCAGCATCGCCTCCATACATCTTCCTTCTGCAGCTGCAGTCCAACTGCCAGTGGTCGTCACCAGCTCCTCGGTCGCGACGTCGACCGCCGCTCTCACAAACCCAGTGCCTTCGCAAGCCTCGACCATCGCGTTCGCCGGCTCTGTCGCGACCTCCTCGGCGGATGAGCCCGCGAAGCCTTCGGACAAAAAGTGGAGCTGCCCCATGTGCAAAAACGGGAGCCCTTGCGGCCTCCACCCCGGCGGGGGGCGGGCGCCCCCCCAGCCTGCGCTCTCCGGTGACCCCGCGAAGCCCTTCCAGTGCACATTGTGTGGCAAGCACCTCGCCTCCAAGAACGTGTACCAGCTGCACCTGCGCAGCCATTCGGGCGAGAAGCCGTTCACGTGCAGCCTATGCGGCCACCATTTCTCGCAGAAGACCTCTCTGACGCGGCACATGCGGTCGCACACGGGGGAGCGGCCCTTCCCTTGCGAGGTGTGCGGCAAGCGCTTCGCGGACAAGGAGCGCATCAAGATCCACATGCGCACGCACACGGGGGAGAAACCGTTTGCCTGCGAAGTGTGCGGCAAGCGCTTCTCCCAGAAGTCCACCGTGAAGCGCCACATGAGCGTACACACGGGGGAGAAGCCGTTCAAGTGCGAGTCGTGCGGCAAGGGTTTTGCGAATCGTGGGAACCTGAATGCACATAGTAAAACTCATGCTAACACATGACACTTGAGGACACTAGCATACTTATATACACACTTCACACTCTGTATATTTGAATCCTTTCGACAACACCCTGGCGTGTTTCTCGCGGTTCGTTGCTCGAAAGCGGGGTTCCAGATGTAGCATATTATTACGAGACTGTACATTTCTACGATAATTTTAGCAGATAACCTCAATTTAGAAGTTATAGAGAATGTTAACAACTTGATACTGAATTGTTAGCAAGCGTACATATATATGTATATGAAGATATACAGTATCATCGTCCTACAAAGAGTGATCTTTTTTGTTAAAACACTGTTGTCGCAGTAGAGACCATCTTTCGGATTTTGAGTGGTTTTTGCAGTTTACTAAAGTACAAACGAATAACTTCTGTTATTGCAATATCAAAGCAGTAGTTTCTTAACATTTTAGATCTTTCGCGAGAGAGAGATTTATGGTAGATTGTTTTTATCACAAGCACATATCTAGTACATAGATAGAAGTATTAAAGTTTATATATACTATGAAATGTTATGATTAGCATAATATTTGCTATTGTTTTCAGAGTTGTTTCACATCTTGAAGCATAGTCATGTTGCCATTTGTTAATCAGATTTCGAGACTCGATGCCGTGCTATATTAGTTTTCCTATAGTGCAGTGAGGAACAGAATGAGTGGGTGTGAAAGGACTGAGGAATGCATCTCAACCGATTTTACTTCTCCTTTTTCGCTCTTGCTCTTTGATAAATCAAAGCATCCAGATCTTGGTTGTCTATGTCAGGTCAGACATTCTTTTTAAAGTATCCTTTCTAAGCCTAAATCTAGTTGAAACTGCCTTATTAAATTAAAAGTATGTTTCTAGATAATGTTTTCACCCCTTCTTTCTTTTCTTAGCCTTCAGCATCCAAGTATGGTTCAAAATCACAAGTAAATACTTCTGGGTCTTTCCTTAGGGGTGCATCCTAAACCGTCTCCATGGTTACCACACAACTGAAAGCCAGGAATTGTCAGTAAAAAGAGAAAAATGACCTATAAAGTCGGGAAAAATTAATTGTAAGAAATAATTCTATGAAAGTGTCGAAGTAATAATAAAAACTTAAGATAAATGTGAACCATCATATTCTGATTAAAATTTTCTTTAGTTAATGAAAATATAAATCCATAATAATAATAACTATTAATTTAGCAAATTTACTAAGTTGTTAATGGGCTTCAAATATGAATGTGTGAAAAAAAAATCCTTGTACTCTGTGGAGTTTTGGGGAAGCATTTTGCAATACATTGAAGTGTCCGAGAATGTTAACTTAGTATTGAGTAACAATCCTGCTGAATCTTCAATATCTCTGACATGGTTTTAAATTACGAGGCACTGTTCCTGTGTCTTTTCGTCGAGGTTTAATCCAAACCATCGCCAATAGTTCCGTGGTGACTAAGCTTCTGTTAGTAGACAAAACTTTTTATATATATTTTTAAAAAAATTACTAGATTTTTTTTAAACCATCTGTACTAGTTAATATTTGATTTGAATTTTGACTCCATAGATTCTCCATCCAAAGATGCCAGGCTAAGAAAAGACTGACTGATTCTGTTTAAAAGAAACAAACTAAGTTTATCTTATTTTTTTTATCCAATTAATGGAACCCTAACAAAGTTTATCATGTTTTTTTTATCCAATCATTGGAACCCTAACAAAAAATGTTCTTAAAGTAGATCTACATTTAGATGTTTATAGCTGCCTGAATATAGGTTTAGTGTTATCTCTTTTATTTAAGTGTAATTTATAAAGCTTTTAATTAGTCTAAAATAGTTAAATATTTTTTTATTATTATCATATTCAGTTTTATATAACTTATACTATATTAATGTGAATATTTTGAAACTTTTAGCATTTATAAAAAAATTCATCACAGAATGCAGAAATAGCTACTAAAATGCTGAAGAACTCGTAAAAGGTTGAAATAGCTGAGCAATATTTTTTTACTAATATCCGATTCATTTTACTTTTGTGTTATTTTCCAAAAATTATAATAATTTTAACTAATTAATACATTTTTAATTTCTGAGTCTCTAAATTTAAGAAGTCTGACCTGTGTATAGAATAAACTGAGTATTTTTAGTTATACATCCTATTTAAAACTTTTCCCTTAAAATATCAATATAAAATTAGTAAAAATTAAAAATTTTAACTTAAAACTCTTTTTCAGAAAAAATAACTTTTAAATAGCATAGTTTTCTATAATAGTTATAAACTTTAACTATTAGATTATTATTTTTGCTACCAGAAAAAGCAACCTCAATAGATTTAGCTTCAATGATAAAAAAAAAAATGTGTATAAATATTAAAAATTGTCAGGCAAATTTATTTTTGGCTCAAATTTAATTTCCCTTAACAGTTTGTTGGATCTTTAAACGACATTTTATTAATGATTCTAGAGTATCTATTTTGATAATTTTTCACCTGCATACTTCATAATATATACCTTTAAAGAAGGAACCTTTGTTGATTCTTTTAGCTGGTTCTCCATTTAACAAAATTTCTAAATTATAATAGAAGTCTCTATCAATGATTTTGCTTTCAAGTTTATACAAATTTAAAACAGTTAAAATTGTATTTCATAAATGTTATGAATCATATTAACTACTTTTAAAACTAAATGGTGAGGTATGATTTATAAGAGAAAATAGATTTTCTATTGACTTTTAAAGTGAAAATTAAAATAGTTTGGTGGCACATACATTCAGTGATTGTAGTGTACATAGAAAGTTTTTTCGAAATCTATCGGGTGTAGACTTGAGAAATCCTCGATATGTATAAAAGTTTCACCGATAATCATGTGCCACTGCGCGCAAAATAATACCTGACTCTGTGACAATCAGTCACCAGCTTTTCACATATAACTCACTTTTGGTAGATATAATTATAATAAATTAATAGTAAGCAAATTATTCTTAAAGTCTATCTGTATTTGCCTTTCATTGCATTTGTGTTGTTTAGTTGCTGATGTAACTTTGAAACCAGCCCTCCTCTAACAACTCTTCTAATGTGTTTTATTTTAACCAAATGAATAGTAAAGGTTTGTTCTAAATATATAAATGATTATATCGTCGTTCACAAGAAGAACTGAGAAAATGTTGATTTGAGTTATCTGCAAAATAATATTCATCTTTATTTGTATCGAATTGTAAAGATGGTTTGCATGCCCGACAACTTGTATGGATTGATCATACATTGTACACATTTTAACCGTTTGTACAGGTGTACAATCAGCTTTTAAAAGTGTGTAGGTTTCAAAGAATTGTTTCTTTATTAAATAGCTACAAACCATTCTTGGAAACTGTTTAATTTGCAAACAGTCCAGGGAAGCAGGAAATGTTAAGATCCCTAAAATTTTCCCCAAACACATTTTTCCCTAACTAAAAATTTCCTTATGATTAAAATTTCCCTTTTTTCCATAGAAAACTGACAAGGAGCCCAAGCAGCTATTTGTAGAGGGGTCAAACTCCTCTCTATCTAATACTGTTTGGCCGAAAAGATGAACATTGCGTTCTTTAGCATTAATAAAATACAATAATAAAAGTTTCCTAAATTGATTTTAAAATGAGTACATCCTTCAGATTGATAATTATAAAAGGAACATATAAAAAACATAAAGATATATCTTCGTTGTTATTTAAAGTAAACCTTGCCTTGGGACACTCAAATCCAACGGAACCTTGTTTAGGCGTTTTGCCATATTATGTTCTCCTGACATAGCCTTCATGAAATTTTTGTTTAATTGATTTAAATTTATACTTTTTTTTCTCTTCAAATGGTTTGTTTTTGAAAATACATGCGTTAACCATTTATACAGCAAGTTGGGGGTACGAAATAAGCCAATTTAGTAACAAAACAATTAGTGAAAAATTTTAGTTAAAATTAAAATTATTTTTCATATGACAGCAATTACACTACTAAGTTTTTAACATTACACCAAATAATTGAACCGTTTATTTGAGAAACCCCATAACTGTCCTTTAATTAACATTACACTTATGGGTTCCTGAAATGAGCAATTCAATTATGGTAATTTGTTATGATGAAAATGTTGATTTAATTTTGGTAGGTATGTGCTTGGTATTTCTATCTCTAATCATATTCAAGATGCATTACATTTTGTGTCCGAGGATTAATGGGAACTTGAATTACATCCCCGAAAACTTAAATATATCTAAGTCTTGTGAACAACGATATATGTGACGTATTGTTATCTTCAGATTGTACACCCAGTGAATTATTCCGTTATTTCCTTCATCAAACAATTTAGTTTCTATTGTCAAACAATTTTATTTCATATATATATATATATATATTACCAAATTATCTGTTTTCATAATTGCATCTTTGTTTCTTTAATATATAACATGTAAAGTTTTGGTGTGTTTATATGAGTCAAATAAGCCTTATAAATGCAAAATTTTAAAATGTGTGATTACATAAAATCATCCTATGTAAATTATATATATAAAAAAAATCAATATTAGAGTTGGGCAAAACAAGGAATAAGAAATATACAATCTTTTAGAGAATTTTTTTTTCCACTCTAAATACATTAAAAGGTTTTTTTCTACTTGGTTAAAATAGACGTTTGCTTTATTCGTGAACAACAATAAAAATATATTTACGCAGGTAAAAATATATTTAAATAAATTTATTTTCAAAAAAAATAATCTAATTCTAGTTAACAATGTAGGCATTAAATTTACAAAATTATACTTCCAAGTTTTGTAATTATTTATTTCAAATTCGATAATGACCTTTTTATTTTAATTTCATCTTGGTATACAAGCACTTTTAAGTTAGATTTTAACTTTAAATGTTGGTTTCCTTGTGCATTGTATATACTTGTATATATCTATAAATAACAATGAGGCTTGTATATATGAAAAATGGAACCAACATGCTTCTTGAAATGTGCTGTGATATTTGCATGACTGATTTGTACAGAACAAAAAGCAATACAAATACATTTTTTTTCAATATATTTCATCTTAAAAATAAGTTTTTTTAGCTATATATTTTATTAATTATTTATTTTGTATATGCTGCCCAACTCTGATATTTTCAAATGATGGTAATCTAATTTTTTTTGTAGTGAATTATGTCCAGTAGGAGAATATAGTCATGCCAATTTTATTGTCGCAAAAACAACACTTCCACTGTTATGTGTTCAATATCGTCGCGTCTCACTGTTGCATTGTTTTGTGTTTATTTTGTGTGCACTGTACTGTCGATTCCGTTTCTTCACCAAAGAAGTATATATTGTATCTGACTGGGAATTTTTTTCTGTGTATGATATGTTATGAATGTGATGCAATGGCATGTCCCATCCTATGTGAGTTAAAATCATCTCAGCTTTTTTTTAAAACTTTTTAGATTTTATACTTCAAATGTCCTTTTTAAACTTGATGACAGACGAGACGTGCCAAAAAGTAGTTGTCTATGCCAGGCTTGAGAACCCGGACACAAGGAATGGATATTTCATTAATGAAAACCACAGGTTTGAAAAACTAGCATTTGTCTTATTTTAATTAATCATTTACTCTTAGTTGACCCTCCCTGATAGAAAAGTAATCTGAAATTTAAATTATATGAAAGTATATCAGTTCCTATAGGGCAAGTTGTGTGCTTTCTGATGTTCTTCACACTTTTGTGTTATTATGAAAGATCTTTGATCTTCTTTTTCCTCTTCAAAACAAGAACATTTTGTAAAAATTGATCTTTTTCTCATCTCTATTTATTTTTTCTTACCATAGGAATAATGAGATAAAGCAAACGTCTCTGGCGAGCAAAGATCTCAATTTCTTCACAATCAATCTTTTGTGTTCTATGGCACTTTGAGAGAATTATAACTTTCTTACTGAATTTCATATAACATCTGCTAATTTGAGCAAATACATATATTTTTGTGTTCTAATTTAGAAATAAAACTGTTCCCAAAAAGATAAAACCTTTTATGTTCTTTTTTTTTTATATTTCTTTTATATGATTCTTGAATGCCTCTTTTTAGACCAATGGTTCTTCAGGCTTAACAAAATTAATATACTATTTATTTTGTTACGCTTAAAATTTTTTTTTTGTCTATTACTTAGACCTTTGTTTTAACTCAAGGTACATAAAGTTCCAATACCCAATGTATTGCAATTTCAGTAATTCCAAGTACGGAATATCTTCTGAGAAAGTAGGATAATTTTGATTGAAATATGTAGTGGCAACCCTATAGTCATGAAATCATTCTCAAAAATTTAACATTGTTTTGGCTGAGTTTTGATACTCAAAATAACTTGCTGAGTGTCTCAAAATTGTCTTGCAAATTTGTGTTTTAAGCTTTAAAATCATGAACAAAGTAGCAGTTAAGGTTAAAGTTAAGAAATTTGTGTTCTCATTAATGAAAAACAAAATTGGTAAAGAATCAATACATTTGGTGCTCTTGTCTGTTTCAATCTTGCTAAAAATGTTTTAAAGGGATGGGATTTAGAGAAAGCAGAATTTTGCATGTTTCTGTTCACAAAGAAAATTACGGGTCAGTTTTGAAATACCAGCATTTCTCAACGAGAAACACTTATGGAATATATGTGTTTTGATTAAGTTCCCTTCTTTGAGTTTATATGTTTTTAAATAAGGCTTATGAAAAGGCTTATGTATATTTATAGAAAATATTTTTATACAATGCAGTGCTCTGCAATAACTTGCGTCTCAGCACTGTAGTACATTTTAAGTAACTATATTGTTATTTTTAAAAAGGACTTTGAGACCAAATTGTTGAAAATTTGATTTTATAATACAGATTGGACAATCCAATGTAAACAATGTTCTGTGGTTTTTGTGTGTTAATGCTAGGGTTCATTTTTAGAAGAGACTATCCGACTTAACCCTTTCAATACAGCATTTTTTCTATTTAATTTACATTCTTTTTAAATAAGTTATCCTCCCATTCTTGTTCTTTCTCCCGAATTCTTTGTCGCATATAGGTAATAAATAAATTTATCAAATATAATTAATATTTTGAAAATTGTATAATAACTGATTTTTTTTAAAACTAAAGAACATGGTTTTCTTTATCGTTTTTGGAAAACAATGGAAATTTTTTTTGTTATTTTAACGCGTAAAAGATAACACTCTAGTGCAAAGGGTTGATATTCTAAAATTTATGTTATTTATAGACTTTGTATTGTAGAGCACTGCAAGTGAAAAACTGGTTAATATTGCTTTTTGTCAATCTAAATCGTTACTACTGTTTTATTTTATCTATGTACGACATTTATACCATATGTTATGAAGTTCTGCCGAACTTTCAAATTATGTTATACCTAATCATTTTTGCCATAACAAATTAATTTTAGTGAACTGTTTTACCTTTTACGTTTTAAGTGAAAAAGTTATAGCTAATATTGTGTGCCACGTCATTTAACACAAGAGCTTTCTGTTATGTAGTTATACCAAAATATTATAAGAAGCCCGTATGTGTGTGTGTGTGTACCGTATGTTCATGAGGCATTATTGTATATTTTTCAACCAAAGGTGACGGTAAAGTCATAGCAAATCAGGTATATGTAGAGCTGAAGCACGTTTTACATAGTATTTAGTCATTATTATTAGTTTTATTTAGACACTCGCTGGTCAGTAAATTAGAAACCTGTGATTTATGCAAATGTTGATTACAGGTATGGTCAGGGGTGTGCGGCAAGTGCCACTGCACAGGGCCTCGTGCTCATCAAAGAAAAACCTGCAAAATAAGAATGTGACAGATAAAATTTATTTCTTATTTTGTTTTACTTTTGACATAAAACGTCTTAATAGTCAGCTGTGTGAAATATCAGGATATAAAGGCCTTGTTAATGATATAACGTGAAATATATTAGTGTTATTATGAAAAATCTATGATCATCCTTATTTTTCCTCTTTTTCTTGTTTCTCCCTAAAGGAATGAGATAAAGCGAGTTCTCTGGCGAGCAAAGATCTCAAAATCTTCATAACCAATGATATAACGTACAATATCATTCTGGAAGGGCGAAGATTATTGCCAATATAACTCATGTTTTCGATCATATAGAGGTTGTTTTTTTCTTCTAGTAGTACCACCAGAAAATTTGGAGGGCGTACAAAAAAAGTTTAAGAATTCCAACTAAATATTTTTTTGTGTACAAAAGTGCTTGCGGAAGTACCTTCTAGCACTAATCTCTTAGAAGGATCCGTTCCGTGATAAATATTGTGACTGACATAAATTTGGACTCGCTTGATCAAAAATTATTCTTATAGAGAGATAAAAATAATTTTTAAAAACATTAATAATAATACAGACTTTTTATGTAATGAAGTTTTCTAAATGAATGTTCTATTCAATTTATATGTCATCAAATATTTGTAGTTGATAAAAAAAAATCCAACAGGCTTTTCAAAAATCTGAAAAATTAATCATATGTTTCAATTCAAATTTATTCATAAATTTATGCAGTAGTTAATCGAAGTGCTGTTGTAAATATGTTGTGTTTGTTTATTTCAAAAGAAATGAGGCAGGATAGGTAAAATAGCAGACCTTTTATTATTTAACAACAATACTTATTCATAGAGCATGCTGGACACAAGGATTCAATGAGTTCTCGAAAGATACTATTTCGCAGGCATTCGACAGTCGGAAATAAAAACCACACAGCTTAACCAAAGGAAAAGTAGCTTTGTTTTAAAACCAATTGTTGAAGAATGTGGTTATTCTGGCAGATTATGTGGCAAGGGGTTCCACTGTGCTGCAACTGACCAAAAACTTCAAATAAAGTATCCATGCCCAAATAAGAGTAAATGCATCTTTGCGTAAGGAGGTCCACTAAAATATTGATCTCAGGTTTCCAATATATTGGCCAGTATGTGTATTGCTACCAGATTTTAGTCTTGATGAGCAAGTCTGTATATTTTAAATAGCCAAGTAGATCGTGTTTTGTTGTTATGTTGGATGTTCATATAATTTACCTTGTATATTTATGTACAGAAATGAACTAAAGAAAATATTATATTATCCAGAGTTTTTGTTGTTTGTATTATAAGTCCATCCAGGTATAGACTCCTTTTTATAAAAAGTAACTTAAAGGAGCAAGGAATGTTTATGGTTGCGCCGTGACGACAGAAAAGTCTGTAAGCAGCAAACACAGTGTTTTTATATTGACTTCGAATCCTTACATTACCCATGCGGAAATTGTAAATTAACTCTTTAATCGATTTATCCTTCAATCAAAATTTTCAATCTTTGATCAGTATTCTTAAAGTTGTAATTAATTTTGACTATTTTATGTTTTAAATTAACCGTTTGCTGTTCCTATGTTAGTAGCCTGGTACATAGTAATTTGAACCCTTTTTATTGGTGTTGGTTAACAAACCGAAGTACCGTTATGAGCATGGCAAAAAGAACTGTTCAATTTAACGGGACCTCTTCTATCAAAATGTGATGGCCTGGTCGTCTGTGTAGTTAAATGACAGTGAGAGATGTTTGATATGCCATTGAAATATTCTATTTTTTTTTATAAAATAACTAGTAATAATGTTTTTAACTTTGGCAACATAAAATGTTTTTAGGACACTTTTGAATTCACCATTACTGATGGTTACCATAGAAAAATTTGAATTAATGGTGCAATTAACAAATTCATTAAAGATCTAACTATAAATATATAAAATACATAAAACTGTAATGTGTAAAGAAAAATGATAAGATATCTGAATTTCCTAAATGGGCTTTTATTTATGTTTAACAACCTTTCTCTTTTAATATCATTCTTTTAACTATCTTTATATATACAATTCTTTTTAGTTGAATATTTCATACAATAGGATACCCACGCACCTGGTATTGTCAGGGGAAATGAATTTTTTTTAAAAAAATTCTAGAAAAATCGGGGAACTTTTCTAAAAATGTTAGCCATAAGTGCAGGTCATATTTTTATTGTCATTGATGTAAAATCATAAAAATAAAAATCCTAAATTTTGATTTTTCATACTTTGCTAGGTTGTTATTTACAAGCACTTTATTTTTCCCAGCTTAAAGATTAATATGAGAAAAATAATTTAATTCTTCTGGAAAAGTTGTGAAATTTTGATCTAAATATTGAGTGGGAACACTGACGTTACGCAATTAAAGTTATTGCTTTTCAATCAAATATATTTAAATAAACCCCTGCGCTCTCTGAGAAGCAAATGTTGTTAAAAGTGAAGATCTGCTTGTTGAAAAATAATTATCAAATATGAACAATTAAATAAATGCCCACAAATTACAATGTTTTGAATAGTTAAACACATACAGATTGTTAAATTTAAACAATCTAAAATTTTCTGTCTTCACATTAGAAGTTTGTGTTATTCATATATAACCATATTAATGAATGGTATAATCTTATAGCGATCCTTCATGTTCTTAAAACAATTAGAATTTTTCGACTAATACGAATAATCTGGATTTGAAATTAAAGATATCGGCAAGTATGCTTATATGAAATATAGTTAGAACTATAATATTGTACTTACTCAATGACCGTGTCTGTTGCTGCACTACGGTGATCGTACCTTAGCCATTCCTTGCTTCTTTAACACGTCCTAGAGTATGCTTGAAATAATGTAATGATGGAATGTCAGTATCATACTTATAGTTAAAAGGTTGTAGAAAGTGAGATTGCCTTAAACACCTTGTAAATTAGGCTTAATTTATCGATTAGTTATTAAGAAAAATTGATTGAATTGAATTTTGTAAAATAAAAAAAAAATTATCACTGAGTGAAAATCATCCCAACCCTAATACTGGGCAGAGTTCCGATGAAATTGCTTTTTGTGTGTGTTCGAATAATTTTGTTATTCCATTTCAAGAATTTATGTTCGAATGGCAATAATTTATAGAATGCTTTATTTTTATGAAAAGAAAAACAAAAAGAAATTGCTTTCGTATTAATATCTGATGTGCATGTATTTATAATTTTTTTTTACATCTTTGTAGAAAACTGTCAATGCCAAAAATGGTAGTTTTAAGTTATTTTTAATAGTTACTTAAGGGAATAGAAACGAATAGCACTTTTAATATTATTACTAATTAGTTGCTACTTGTGTTCACAACCACTATTTGCCGTATATCCAACCTTTTTTTAAATATCAACTTAAAGATGAACATTAATTTACATGGAATAACCATCTTAACTTGCAGGCATGAAAATTGAAGTTTTATGTAATTATTTTATTAGTAAAAACTATGTTAAAGACTGTCGTGGTAAAAAAAATGAAAAATGTATACATTTATGGATTGTTAAGTTTGTTCTCTATTTTAAAATAATAAGTCATAAACTCCTTAAAAAGTCTTTAATTTTTAATCCTTCTCACTCTAAGAATCTCTGATGTTTGCATTCTTTTTATGGAACAGTTAATCCCTTTTATGTTCTTTTTTCCCTAACGTTCTAAAATGCTAAAAAAGTAATCTGTTTTGGAATGTGAAAACAAGCTAACAAAAGAATGAAATGTTCTCGTTGATGGAACAATGAAACACAAGAACAAGTCGTTATTTTTTTACCTGTGAGATAAAAGTGGAGTGTAAGAAGGTTAAACTGATAAGATTTTCTTAATGTGAAAAGTAAACTTATACCAATTTGTCTATTAACTTTTATTATTTTGGGGAAAATAAGTGAGCGAAATTGAATCGTTCAGAATATCCATTGTTTTGTTTTTTACCAAGGCCAGTCATTATGGATTGGATAAATGTCTTTATTATATGTTTCATTGAATGTTGTGGCAACACAACTCTCTTTCTTCGGAACTCTGACCAAAAGTTGAAGTGCTTTAATTGTTTGAACTACTCCCGCAGGATATAGAATTTTTCTAGCACTGTTTGTCAAGTGGAGGTGGTGAGATTGTACATTAGAAACAATGAGTTTTGTAAAAATCATGTAAAAAAAATAACTATCGAAATAGAGCCTGTGACTGTGTCTTTAAGTTGTCCGTGGATTAAGACTTGTTGTTTGTTGATCTTAATCACTTTGTTTTCTTCCCCCCCTCTCCTTACTGAAGCACTTTTACTACTGTGATACGAGGACATTGATGTCTCCTGAAAAGCATGATTGTTGAAACGAGGATGGTTAAGATTCAGTATATGGTACACAATTGGCGATAAAAATATTTCTCGCCAAAAACTGAATTCTCAGAGTTATCTTACTGTCCTACCACCACAAGGAAACCCTAGAAAAATTATTTTTTTAAGTTATTTATAAACGGATTTCAGCGAGTGATTTCTCGCAACTTACTCTTTGCAATTTGTCAAAAACCTGGTTTATAATAATAAAGCATTGATATTTCATAACTTTTTTAACTATTTGTATGTACAATTTGTCAATTCCCCATTTTCCTTCAAATATTTATAATTTAAATTGATATGCGAGGAAAAAGTGTTTACATTGTTATAGGATAAGTCAGCCTAGATTTTTAAAATTTAATTTTTATAATCATGGAATTGACTGGAAAAGCCAAGGAATTGCTTTAAAAAAAAGTCAGCTAATTGTTTCCTTTACCTAACTTGTGTTACATTTGACCTTGGAACTGAATTCTATTGTTTGAAGGTTGTCATAGAAACCGACAAATTCACTCAAATTCTTGGAGATGAAATGTAGAAAAGAAATGGATAAAACTTAAGTTGGTCAATAGTTGAAAATCGTATTTAACCCCCTACTACTAAGCATGTCCGTGGGTTTTCTCGTGACGGTCACACAGTCTGTGTTATGATATTAAGGTGGGTTTCTGAAATAGAATGATATCGCCTTTTGTGATCGACTTGTTAACGCCAATTGGCGATGGTACCATATACTTAAACTTGACTCAAATGGGTTTGTGGCTGTGCAGAATATTATCTTAGATTTCTTATTCTGAAGTTTTTGACTCTGAAATTAAGTCATTACATTGATTCTTATATAAGGTTATGGATATTTTTTTTGCTACAACAAATTTTTGAAATTGTTCAGGGAAACATTTATTAATTAAACGCTGAAGTTGAATAAGCTTAATTATTAATCTATTTGATTTATACTTAAAATTCATACTTAAATGTAACATGTCAATTGCACTTAAATATTGCCTGAAGTATTTGTTAAATTTCATATAAACTAAAGTTTTATCACAAATTTTATTTTCCTCATTCTATTAAAAAAAATATATAGTTTTATCACCTCCTGTTAAAATACCCATCAATTAGCTCAGGAAAGCGATATTCTAATTAGAACCCTTTTGGAACATACATTCTGGAAAGATTCTATTTGTTATTCTTTCTAGCTAAAAATTAAATCAACCATTAAGAAATTTGAATATGTATACTCTGGAAGAAAGAAGGGTTAGGGGAGATTTGATTCAACTATTCAAATTTATCAAACAAGGAGATGTGGAGGGTTTAGATTTTAATATGAGTGATAGAACGAGAGGTCATGGGTTTAAGTTAAACAAATCCCATTTTAATCGGGAAGGGAGAAAACACTATTTCTATAATAGGGTAATAGACAAATGGAACAACTTGCCAGTGAATATTGTTAATTGTAAAGGAGTAACGGATTTTAAGAAGAAGTTAGATATGCATTGGGCGATAGTTAAGAGGTACTAGATGGACCAACCTTGTTGGGCCTTGAGCCTGTTGTGGGTCGTCAATATTTGTATTTGTATTTGTATTGATTATTGACATTTTGATAAGTTGGAGAATAAATTTATAAGAATTTTAACCACTCATGAAGAACAAGAATCTAACTGTAACGAAGGAATTAACCTTTGGATTTTCGCACAGCCTCAATCCTTCGCCCCCTCTGTAAGCCCCGGTGTTCATTCCTTGAAGAAGTTATTTTTATTCTTTCCCAAACACCTGTTACCCTGTAAATTTCGATATTCCTTTACCCATTTTCGTCTTCTCTGCAGGTCAGCCTTGTGTGTGTATACGGGAGATACGGCCACTTAACACTTCTTGCAATTGACCAAAACTCACAACTTTGTAAATCACTTTGCAGATTAAAAATAACATGCAAAACATTCCCGACTGGTCTCTTCTTCCTTTCTTGTGTGTTTTCTAAGACTACTGATTTATGACCTACATATAACAAACTGGACCTCGCATCAGGCACGTAGGTAAGGGAGTGAGTGGTTCAGGGCGTTCAAACCCCTCCCATTGAAAGTCGAGTTCAAAATTAAAAATCGAATTACTGTAAAAATCATAAAAATACTTAAAAAAAATTCAATTTCTCGTACATTTCTTATTGAGTAACATAAGGGAAAACCAGGTTTTTTTCCGATGTCTTTCCTCAGAAAATAGTTTTCAAAAGGTTTCAAAAACATGATTTGTGGTCATTTTTATCTCAAACTAAGCCTAACATGGACGTCATCGTGTTTCGTTATTTAATATTTGGGTTTATGTTACAAAGTAAAATTATCGTCAAACCGGGCGGTATAAACAAGATGCTCCAAACATATATTATTCTAAACAAGGGTCCTCTTAATTTAAATTTGTTCTCTAATTTATTTCTTAATTAGGAGGGATATTTACTAATTTTAAAAATAGGTAATGACTGATATTAGTAACGATTCCATAAAAATTAAATGATGTTGCTGTTTCGATATTTATCTGCCAATGTATTCCTGTGTACTTCAATAAAAATTAATAAGTTAAAAAAAATAGAGTGGGAGGTGCCATACCTACGTGCCTGCGTCGCATGATCGGATTCCTTAAAAGCTTTAGTATGCGTCAATTGAAATCCTCCATTAGCAACCCTGACTGAGAATAGGAATTTTAATGCTATCACTGATCTTGGTGTAGTAGTCAACAATCACGTAACCCTACAATGTTTTAAGATTATAAAAGGATTAACTAACTTGAGCTATTGTCAGTTGCAGGGCAGGCAGGCCCGTCGCACCGGGGGAGGGGGGCATAATCTGGAAACCCTGAAAGTTGGGAATTTCAAATTCTAAAAACCCCGAATTGGGAAAATTTATGCCTGAAGAACATTAATATTATTAACAAATGAAAGCTACGGAAGACTAGAAATCGTCCAACTGCATTGGAATACGAGTGCAACAAATCAATACTTGTGAGAGAACTGTTTAATATTACGTAAAATATATATAAAAGAATGAAAAATGTCGATAAGTTTGAACTGGGAATTTTAAGCACAGTTGAGTTTGGAATTTCGTATCGTTAAGTTGGGAAATTTCTTGTTTCAACCCCCCTAAAATATTTTTTGTGTAACAGCACTGAGGGCAGGCTCTGGCTATGAGATTTATTGATGTTTGTGAATAGAATGTTCCAGAAATATAAATAAATTTTATTTATACCGATCTAAAGCCGGTTTTACACTATATAGCAAAATAGTTATATAGCCATGACTAAAAACGTTTGTAGTCCGAGCATAAAGTTTTGCAGCTGGAGTGTACTCGTCGTCAACCAATGGATTTCGAGATAACAAGCAATGTGTACTTTACTTCTTGAAGAGTGCATGCATTCTGAAGGCAGCTATATAGCTACATGGGGTATCCGAAACGCTATGTTACGCTTTTAGGTTTGGTTTGCTTAATAAACGTCGCACTAGAGCTGCACAGTGGGCTATTGGCGACGGTTCGGGGCCTATCTCGAAGGTTTGGTTTGTTTAATTAACGTAGCACTAGAGCTGCACAGTGGGCAATTGGTGACGGTTCGGGGCCTATCTCGAAGGAAAGACCCGGGAACGATGCCTCGTATTTTTGAACCATGGTCAGATGACGAGGACAACACCTGAGCTGGCACCTGATGCAACCTCAATAGGCGTCAGAACATTGGACCCCGATCAGATTTATCGTGCACCAGTCCCGTATACACGCCAGTTTAATTTGTTGGATGTTCTGGACGACTTTCTAGTATTTTTATAGTGAAGCTTTCAACCCTCCGATCGCAAGATCACTACCTTTTTACTTTTCTTTGTCAAGTATATTGCACGGATTCGAACCACCAATCCTTTGATTAGTAGCTGGACGCTTTATCAACTGAGCAACTGGGGCTCGTTACGCTTTTAGAGTGATCCACTCCGACACTTGAACAATGTGACAAATAGCACGGCCGACATAAAATGTGTCTGGTTCGATAGGAAATTAGGTTTAAAATTTACTTTTTGCGTAACGCAGCGATTCTCAACCTTTCAGTATTCGCGGCCCAGTTTTCAATCATAATTTTCATATCGACCCCCCCTCCCCGCTTACAATAATATGTTTACAACAATAATGTATATTGAGTATTTTGGATTCTGTTTTCAAATTATTTTTAACTAACTGCCAAAACAAGAGTAAAAGTAAGCCAACGTTGGCGAGAAACCACACCTGGTATTTTGCCAAGCGGGCGATGAACAGATGAAGCGAATGAAAACGGGGAAAATTTAAATATTATATTTGAAATGAAAGCCAAACAGGGAGATAACGTTAAAAGAATATGAAAGTAGAAAAATTCGTTAATGAAAGTTAACCTAGACGGGGTGAGCTAAATTTAGAAACTGGGAATACATTTTTTCGAATAATAAAAGAAAGAAAACAGAAGCATGACTAAACAAAAGAGAAAAAAATAAGTAATGTTTGTAGAAGGGAATCCACACGACCGATATCATCTCGAGCCAGTGGCGTACACAGGAAATTTATAAGGGAGGGGAGGGGGTTGATCGTCAGATTACTTTACACGTGTATAAATATATATATACATATTTATACGCAGGGTGCGGCAAGTTAACTTCCTTTTTTGAAGTGAGTGCTCTGAAGCTTACAGCAGCCCCAGGCAGGTAGGCGTGGTCTCGAATAGATTTTAAAGTTTTGTGGCCTTGTGGTTCAGACGCCATCATACGTTGGAGTAACGAATAGCGTGCATTTGCCGTAGAGGCCTATTTTTCCAACGGAAGTTCGGTGGTTTCAACCCAGCGCGCTTTCCGAAATCGCTTCAATATTGAGCATTTTGGGACATATCCCGGACCGGAAATCTATTTTTTGGTGGGTGACAACGTTCAGGGAAACTGGTTGTGTGCAGAAAAAAAGAAGTGGAGACGCACGTCCCATCAGATCACCCATGGTTTTTCGAGGAAAATGAACAGACTATCACAGTCTCTTCAGACCATTATGTAAACATGTTCGAAGAGGATTTTTTTGCTGATTGATTTAAAAAAATATATATACTTTAGGAAATAAAATACTACAGAGTACAAAAATTTTAATTTAGGGACTAGTGGAAAAAAAATAATCATTTAGAATTAATTTTGTACTTTTTACCACTCTTTAAAAAATTTGTGCCAATTCACAAAAAAAAAACACCTAAATTTTAGAGCCAATTTCAAAAAGTGATAATGACCATAAAATTAATACTTAAATATTTAAAAAAAATTCCACTTTTGTTCCTTAAATTAATAATTATTTTTAAAAAACGTTTTAGAGTTTTTTTTAAAGCCGGTTTTTATTTTGAAAAAAGTTTATTTTATACTATATTTTATTCACATTAACTATTGATTATTATGCTTGAGTTTACTTGTCATTCGGGCCCAATTAATTTTCATACTTACGAATCTGCCATTGTTTTTCACATACATTAAAAAAAATTGCATATGTTTGCACAAAATATAAGTCATTTGTATTTTAGCAATTGAATTTTAAAGTAAAAGCAGTACAAATGTTATAATTCTTCTAAATTAGTATGCATGGGAACTGACAATAGGAATGAAGTCTTTTAAAAACACATATGGAATAATCTCACCTGTCCTGATTAATCGTTGGGTTGTCTTTTCCTTCGCTTTTTTTTTAAAGAAAAAAAGCAACTAAACTGGATTGTTATTGCCTTAGCCTTCTTCTAGAAAATAATTTAAGACAATCATCTGATACATTTTTCATTTTGGCTTTAAAAGGCAAAACAAAGCACCATAACTTTCAGAAATACTAAACAAATAAAAGGCCTCAAAAACTAAAGTCCAATTTTCAGGAGTACAAAAGTAGAAACTGTTCAAAACATCTTTTCATTTGACCTTTATTTTTGACCTGACTATTTTAGTCATCCTTTACTTCTACACTACAAGACTTACAAGATATATTTTAAATGACCGGCGACAAATTTTTTGAAACAAATTATTCTAAACCAAAAAAAAAATGCGATATTTTATTTACCATTTAAAAAAAATATTTCGTATTGACTTATTAAATATTCTACGTAGATGTATATCGGCGCCAAAATTGTTCCCGCCCTCTAAAATCGAAACAGATTGCTTTTTGTTTATTTTACATTTTCTTTTTATTTCCTGTCAAACGATGAATATTTTGTAATGACGAAAATGGGAAGGCGCCTAAATGGCTGTTAGCTGTCTGCCTGTTGGGAAAAGATGATACGAGGACCCCCCCCCCCCCCCCCACACACACACTTTTCAATAAAAAAAAACGTTTGTATTTTTTCTAAACTTTTTGTTTTGTTTTGGAAATGTTTATTAATTGGGGAAAAAAAGCATTATTTTTGTATTAATTTTTTTTAAACTTCATACCGATGGGGGGGGGGGGGGGGCTGCGTACGCCACTGTCTGAGCATGTGCAGCAGTCAGTTAAACAATTTTTTTAAATAATATTTTCTCTTGGATATTCTTGCGCGCCCCACAGGTTGAGAATCGCTGGAGTAACGAGTAAATATTATACAAAATACCCTATACAAGTAATTCTGTCTCATTATATGTTATAACTAAATTTGTAGTTGATAAAAAAAAATCTCGATTGGATTTTCAGAAATCTGATAAACCTATCTATAAGTATGTGGAGAATTAAAAGGGACCCCTGCAACTAGATTCGCACCAGGCCCCTCGGTTGCCAACAACGGCCCTGTCCATGTTTGACATACGCCACTTTTCTTGCCTGCCGTCCCTTTTCCGCGAAAAAGCATTGCGTTAACCCCTCCGAGTAAGGAAACCAAAAGACCAGAAGCAAAAACACAACATCTGGTTTTCCAAAAAAAAAAAAATCGCTGTCGGCCAAGGCAAAGTGATTATGTCATTTCGGTGACCAGATGGGTAGGGGGGGGGGGGGGGGGTGAGACTGTGGTGTAAAAGGTGTGATTTAGATGTCGAGGGCAATGGAGTAATGGGCTCTTCTTTGGCGGTTTATCAGCTCTTAAGGGTGCGATTTCCATCATTTAAGAGACTCATTTCCTATCTGGCTCACGGGAGATCTAGCTCGAGTTTAAGAAAAAGGGGACATGCACACATTGAATTAAGTTTTACTTGCAGGGGATTATTTTTTGACGGAGCTGGTTGACTAAAGTCGTCTACAGCAGGGCCTGATTACCGAATAATATGCATATGAAGCCCAGGTTTACACTTTATATTGTTGAAGGGCCCCCAATTCACTATTCTATATAAATATACTACAAAAAGTACTAGAAAGTTGTCCAGAATATCCAACAAATTATACTGGCGTGTATACGGGACTGGTGCACGATCAATCTGATCGGGGTCCAAAGTCCCGACGTCTATTGAAGGCGTTGGGTGCCAGTTCAGGTGTTTTCTCGTCATCTGACCATGGTTCTAAAATAACGAGGTGCATGTATGAATGTGTATGTGTTCCGGGGTCTTTCCTTCGAGATTGACCCCGAATCGTCGCCAATAGCCCACTGTGCAGCTCTAGTGCGACGTTAATTAACAAACCAACCAACCAACTATATATATATATCCGATGAAACTGTCAGTGTTACAAACTCGGCGGTCCACCTGCGCCACTGCTTTGAAATATATACACAAAAATTCATTAATGACATTTGAAGGAAAAATTAAATATTTCTAAACGTTTTGGAAATGACCTTGACCGTCTCGTAAACGGTTAAAAATGCTGATGAAGAAATTTAATTTGTATTGAATCGAAAATCATTCTACATTAATTTCGTAAATAAATAACATTTAATAAATAAAAGGAATAATAAATAAGTTGTTATTTCTGTTATACGATGGCAATGAATTAAGATTGTAATCGATACATATATATATATATATATATATATATATATATATATATATATATATATATATATATATATATATATATATATATATATATATATATATTGTATAAAAATTAACCATTTATTAACAATAAACCCTTGTAGAAAAATTTCACATTCATTAGTTTTAATATTGGCGACGCAATAATATATCAAAGAAAAAATATTGCATTGTTCCAAATCGAAATAATGTATCGTATTTGGTGGTTTTTTTTTGTGCCAATTGGTGACCGGAGTCTATATATCCGTCTTTCAACATAATTTCATATGGGTCAATATTTACGGACAATATTTCTTATAAAAATTAATTATCAAATATTCATTTTTGAATTCCAATAATATGTTTTTGAGGTAAAAATTTAAAAATAAGCTACATGGAGGTATAAATATAGAAAACCTTATATTAAACTTATAGGGTGGCCCATTTCATACCATAGAAATAACACCATAGAAATATTCCACTCCGTAACAAAAAGTACTATTGTCATAAAGTTAAGTTGTTCAGAACATGAATACACATGGCGTCAGTCAAAAGAGCTGGTTTATCTTCCTCCTTCGGTTGGCGAGGATTATTTTGCAACATTTTTAATTCATTTGGCAATATTTGGCGACATTTTTAAATTCATTTGGAAACATTTGGTGACATTTTTAATTCATTTGGCGACATTTTTAATTCATTTGGCGACATTTACTCATCAGCCAATCAAAATAAATCGTTTATCCCAGTATTGTCGAAAAATATTTTTGGTCGCCAAGGTGATTTTTAACAATAATGTTATGAGGGGAAGATCGAGATGTAAATTTCCCATAGGCGTAATGTTAGAGAAAATGGAAAAAGTTCTAAAAACTTTTGAATGGTTGCAGATATCCACATGAAACAAAGTGCAGATTTTAAAATAAGAAAAGTTTGTTCAAATGGTGCAAGTTTCATAAAAATCCGTGCAGTAGTTTTTGAGTTAAATCCGGACAAACAGACAGACAGACAAAACAATTTTAAATGTGATTTTCGGAATCAGTGTGTCCTAATTCGTGGAGAAAACTCAAAATGAGGGTTTTGTTCGATTCCACTGACATACACTCCATTCTTATATATAAGTATTGATTTATTAATTTTCCAGCTATCCGATTTACAATATTGAAGTAAATGAACAGTTCAGTTGTTCTCTCTCTAGATTTATATAAATGAAATATTAGGGTTGAAATCACCAAAAGGGGCCGAAGTTGCATATTTCAAGGGATAGATGTTACGGAATTTTAAGAGGAGTTTTACAAGGGGTCACGGGGTTTGAAAACAGGGCGGTTACAGGAATTGTCTTTCATACATATGCTTTTGTTATAAAAATATTGAAATATTTTTCTGTTATAGGAAATGGAACATAATTATTATTTTTGTGAAAAAATGTTTCAAGGTCACTCGAGTCCATTTTTTTTTCAAATCCCCCTCCCCCACCATTTGCCACTCATTGATTTTGCCCCAAGCCCGTCGCACCGGGGATTTACCAATAATCTGGAATCCCTGAAAGTTGGGAATTTCAACTTCTAAAAATCCCCGGGTTGGGAAAATTTATAGCTGAAGAAAATTAATATTATTAGCAAATGAAAGCTAGGGAAGATTAGAAATTGCCCAACTTGTATGATTACATTTAAATTGGACATCAGAACGGACATTGCATTGGAATATGGGTGCAACAAATCAATGCTTGTGAGAGAACTGCTTAAAATTACGTAAAATATATTTTTAAGAAAATGAAAAATGTCGATAAGTTGGAAATGGGAATTTTCAGCACTGTTGAGTTGGGAATTTTGAATCGTTAAGTTGGGAATTTCGAATAGTTAATTTGGGAATTTCGAATAGTTATGTTGGGAATTTCGAATAGTTAAGTTGGGAATTTCGAATAGTTATGTTGGGAATTTCGAATAGTTATGTTGGGAATTTCGAATCGTTAAGTTTGGAATTTCGAATCGTTAAGTTAGGAATTTCGAATAGTTAAGGTGGGAATTTCGAATAGTTATGTTGGGAATTTCGAATAGTTAAGTTGGGAATTTCGAATCGTTAAGTTGGGAATTTCGAATCGTTAAGTTGGGAATTTCGAATAGTTATGTTTCGAATCGTTAAGTTTGGAATTTCGAATAGTTATGTTTCGAATCGTTAAGTTGGGAATTTCGAATAGTTATGTTTCGAATCGTTAAATTGGGAATTTCGAATCGTTAAGTTGGGAATTTCGAATAGTTATGTTTCGAATCGTTAAGTTTGGAATTTCGAATCGTTAAGTTGGGAATTTCGAATAGTTAAGTTAGGAATTTCGAATAGGTAAGTTGGGAATTTTGACTTGTTGTGTTGGGAATTTCGAATCGTTAAGTTGGGAATTTCGAATAGTTAAGTTGGGAATTTCGAATCGTTAAGTTTGGAATTTCGAATAATTAAGTTGGGAATTTCGAATCGTTAAATTGGGAAATCTCTTCTTTCAACCCCCCCCCCCAAATATTTTTTGTATGGCGGCACTGTCTTTTCCCCTCACCTTTAACACCCAATCGCCGCCACTGTATAGATCTGTACTAAGTACACAAAGATAATGCCGTTGATTAAACTTCACTTCATTATCGAATATATTCAACTTTATTGTAATTAAACTTCTGTTAACTTTAAGAACTAATATTAAAGGACACTTACTTTTGTGGAACTTCACTCAGACAAATGCATTCTTTTTAGATAGAGGGACAATATAGGATTGTGAGAAAAGCAAAGTTCCATGCTCTATGTACACCGGCATTCGTCTCAAACTGTTTTGATCACCACTAGACCTTCTATGCTCACCAGACACTCTTGTTATGAAACCCACTGTTGTTCATATTACACAGATGGGGACGGAGCACAAATTGCAGATTTGAAACCGGTCAGTTTTTTTCGCCATTTATTTTTCTGTGATAATGCACTCAGATTTTAAATGGCACGGTTCCCTTAACCGATAGATATATTATTTAATTTAATCTAACTTCTAACTAATTTAATCCCCCAACTTTGATATGGTGACGGTCCACTGAGTTAAAAGTTGGACAAATCGCGGATCACCATCTAATAATAACACTTAATAAAATTTTGCGCAAGTTGTTGCATCACCGTATTTTAGGTAATTATTTTATTGACTACAGATTTGTTTTCATAGTAATTCAATATATGTTTTAATTTTACTGTAAATTAAGTAGAAAAATAATAGTTTTCTGGTGGTAAATTCGTCGGGAGTAGGACTTAAGGAGTTTTCACTTAAACTTTCATTTTATTTTTAACTTTTTGAATCAAAATTTTAATGTATATTATTACAAATTTTATAAAAAAAAAAATATTTCACACAAAAATTCCCTAGTCCTAAAATTCTATAATCCTAAAATTCCATAGTCCTAAAATTTCATAACCCTAAAATTCCCTAATCCTAAAATTCCATAGTCCAAAAATTCCCTAATCCTAAAATTCCATAGTCTTAAAATTCTATAATCCAAAAAAAATGCATATATATTCTATGTTTTTTTTAGCAATTCCTACGGGATAAAATGAATATTACTTTAAACACTCTCAAACCGTTACAGGTGGCAAACTCGCAAAAATATATACTTAAAAACGGAAAAGTTTAATGGGTATATTTATCCAAACCAAATTTCAACATATTAAAAGATAATTCAGTATTTTTACATGTCTATTCTTTGTTGGAATGACATTTTGTTTTAATTGTCCCATACCAACAGCTTACTTGAAATGGATTTCGTCGTTTATATAAATTAAGAAGTCCATAAAATCAATTATATAACTCCAATATGAAATTTGAGATATGTTGTTTAAAATGGTAAATGCATGAGTAAAAGTGGTTTAAAGTGAACAGGTGTGACGATAGATAAACGAACAAACAACCAACACAAACTTTTCATGAAATTTGAAACCAAACACGAGCAATGGGGAGGAGCAAAGTCAAGGGGGGGGGGGGGGGGGGAGAGAATCATGAATTTTGAAGATGTTAAAATTTATCAACTAGCATAACTGTTGAATAGGAGGAGTATCTTAAAATCGTATCACATATATTCGTATTTCATTTATTAAAAATGTTTTACTAGATGTATATTTTAATGATAATAAAGATTGTTAAATAGTATAATAAAAATGTACATCATGATAATAAAAAATATTTAAATATTTTATGAGGAGTGACTGTGACAATATACGGTCTTGTCTATTAAATATATAGATTAATTTAATTCTAAAAATTTTATTAAACAAGAGTGGGTGTATTGATATATGTATACGGAAAGTACATAATTAGTAATACATATCACATGGAATTGGGGGGTGTATGCTTTGGTCAACGACTTTTTAACGAAGAATTTAATTATAAACCTAAAAGAGTGTCCGAACTCGAAGGGCGAAAGAGAATTAACCCTTTGCACTCCGATGTCCCCGCTCAGGCGCCAACAGAACGACTAGTTCTTTGGTTTCCCTGTTCTGTAAAATAAACGAGAAAAGCATGATCTTGTGTTTAGAACATCAATCTTTTTTTTCAACTTGTTCTCTTGCAAATACAAAACATATCAGGATTTTTTTTTCCAATTTATGAGTATAAAAAAAATATGGGGAAAAGAACGTAAAGAGGAATAACTGTTCCATAGAAAGAACACAAATCACAAAGTGTTCTTGGAGTGCAAAGGGTTAACCTTTTGGACTCGGGTGGTGATTCTCAGTCACCAATATAACGATCTGTTCTTCAAATGGAACAAGAACTATATGTTCTTGAACATATAAAACAAATTTCTTTTATTGGCTTACTCTTTATTTAACTACGGTTAAAAGTATGACATAACTTGGGTATATTTTATTCACACTTTGCACTTTAAGTCACCAAAATAACAATCTGTTCTTCGTCTTCAAATGGAGCAAGAACTCTATGTTCTTGAACATAAAAACAAATTTCTTTTGTTAGTTTAAACAACGATCTGTTCTTTGTTCTTCAAATGGAACAAGAACTATATGTTTTTGAACATATAAAACAAATTTCTTTTATTGGCTTACTCTTTATTTAACTACGGTTAAAAGTATGACATAACTTGGGTATATTTTATTCACACTTTGCACTTTAAGTCACCAAAATAACAATCTGTTCTTCGTCTTCAAATGGAGCAAGAACTCTATGTTCTTGAACATAAAAACAAATTTCTTTTGTTAGTATAAACAACGATCTGTTCTTTGTTCTTCAAATGGAACAATAACTGTTCTTGAATATAAAAAAAAAAAAATTTGTTAGTTTACTCTTTATTTAACTCCAGTTAAAAGTATGACGACAGCAGATCAACGCAACCTTCTATAAAAAAAATGCAGCACCGGCAAAAATGCAGCACCGGCAGAAAATGCAGCACCGGCAGAAATGCAACAAGTGATCGGCATCAAAACCACTGCCACGTGTTAACATCTCACGTGCATCTCAATTATTCGTTCCTCCGTCCGACTCACTGTGAGGGGGGTACAGTGGGGTTCACTTCATCTACTTGATACCCCCGCTTAGGCGAGAGTGATCACTTTGGCCTGACTGGCAGAGTATCGGCGTAGCAAGCCGAAGTCGTCCTCGGATCGAAACCGAGCGTAGTCTTATCTCTACAACACTACTGGGGTGTGAATTTTTCACACTTTGCACTTTAAGTCACCAAAATAACGAAGTATTATTTTTTCCCTTACTGTTCTTCAAAATGAAAAAGAACATATTGTTGAGTTTAAAAAGTCATTCTTTGACAAACTTTAAAAGAAATTATTTTTGTCTTCTAGAAGCACCAAGTAAGTTGGTGAACTAAAAATTTCTTTAGATTGAAATTCCACACAATCCTTTGTGTGTGTGTGTGTGTGTGTGTGTATTTTAACAATTTGCACTCCAAGAACACTTTGCGTTCTTTTTTACGGAACAGTTATTCCTATTTATGTTCTTTTCAACATATTTTTTTTTGCTCATAGAGGAAAACAAAAGCATAATCTATTTTGCATCTGCAAAAGAACAAGTTGAAAAAAGATCAGGTTATTTTTAAACGCAAGAACATGTTGTTCTCGTTTATTTTAAAGAACAGGGAACCAAAGAAAGTCTTTTGTGTTTTTGGTTTACTGTGTGGTCGTAGTTAGTGATTACGACCACACAGTAAACCAGAAACACAAAAGACCCCATACGATTCATCACGATCCTACATGGTAAGACCCTCATAGACTTGCTTGTCAAATCGACATGTCAAACACGACAGCTGCTCCTTAGCTGGTAGCCAGGTTATGTTATTGTCTTCAATGTTGTGTATTTTGCATCTTATAATAATAAAATATGTACTACAAATCACTTGTTGTCTCTACTTATTTCTAACACACACCCAACTACTGATGTTAATTATCAGATTTATTAAAACGAACTCGTGTTTAGCCTTATTGCCCCTCATCCCCCATCAATTAATTACAGTGGCGGCTCGTCCACTACAGCAAGTACAGCCGGGCTGCACCTAAATTTATTAGTGTATTTTAGAACTAAAATCAGATATTTTACTAATTTTCTTAAATGAAGATTAGAATTGAAAATGAAATTTCTACGATAGTAAACAAAATCTCCGATAAATAAAAGCAAGCCTGTTACCGTAATTCACAATTCAGGAGGAAAAAAAACACCATTCAATCACAACTGCAGCCCAAAAGCGAAATTCGAAATCGGCTGCATTGTTGCCATGGCAACCTCTACGTAGTACGGAGATTCCCCCTATGCTAATGGACTGGATTTGTGAAAAGGTACAGCCGAAATGAGTTTTCTTGTTTTAGCTGCACTTCAGTTTCGATATGCTGATTGGCTGTTGGGAAACGCGGAGATGGGTGGGTGAAACGTGAACTTACGAGAATCTCTCCAAACGGAAATGGTTTTCGTGATAAATTTACTGTGTGCTGTTGTTTCAGGACCATTATGGTCCTGCTGTTGTTTCGTTATTTAAGTTAATATTAAAATTGACCGAGTCGCATGTTTAAAAGAACGTAGGATTGCTTTCATTTTCAAAAAATAAGGAAGTGTTTTCTATTTTTGTCGCAGTTATCATTTCGTAAAAATTGAAAGGAAACTTTGATTTGAGTAGTAAATAATAAAGAAATTTCCGTTTATGTATGGTTTGTGGAAAATAGGGGGGGGGGGGGGGGGGAGGAGGGGGGTTCACATGGTTTCGGCTGCACTAACATTTTCGACCACGGGCCGCCACTGATTAATTAGTAACTTTTTAGTTAAACCTAAACCCCGCTAACGTTATTCTATTTACTAGACTTAATTCGATGAAGACCTCCGTTCGACACGCCGTAAGGTTAATTCCGATTTCCGAATTGTATAATATGTACAAATTAGTGAACTAACTGTTACTCATTTGAAAAATTGTCATCTTAGACTGGCAACTATCCGAAATAAATTAACTATTCAGTAAGAAACTCAAATAGTATCCTCTCACTGGGGAACTTTTTAATTGCATAAAACAACCTTTCGCTCGCTGACATCATTGGCAAATAATCGACAATTTGGCGATTTTGTATGAAATGTAATAACCTGATTGTGAAATATTTCACATTGACGATATAAATATTATATATAGCAATTGTTAAAACTAAATTACTAGTAGTCAAATATTGATAATAATTTTAAATACGTTTCTTTTTGAAAATTTACTTTATATTCAATTTTAAAATATATCACCCTCTGTTAGAAATGTGTATTTTTAACCGACTGCCCAGCGCGCTCACCAAAACTCCAAAATATAACCGCAAGAAAATTTAAATTAAAACCGCCAACGCGCGCCAAGTCGAGAGGTTATAGATTCGACCTGTATGTATGTATTTTTTTTTTTTTTTTTTTTTTTTTTTTTATGTATGTGCGCGCGGGATTTCGATTCTACTTCAGATATTTGGACAATTTTTTTTTTGTTGGACAGGGGATGTTTCAAAGGGGAGCAATTTGAAAAAAATATCCGGTTATCCGGAATTTAACTATCCGGATTTCTTAATTAACCGGACCGTTTAATAAAAAATGTCGTCCGATTTTGAAAATTCTTCTTTTGTTGGATAGAGAAAAATCCACTTAGGCAAAATCTGCAAAAAAATAATCGATTATCCGGCTGTTATATATCCGGAAATGCCGATTAACCGGAGTTTTTTAAAACAATTTATCCGATTTAAAAATATTTTCATTGTTTAACGGAAGTTGTACAACAATGACATTTCGTTTAACATGCATTTATTGGCTTTGTTAGGGATTGTTTAAAATTTACATTGTTGAGCCCAAGTTGCTACTAGAATTTCTTGGTGAATAGGGGGCGAAGCCCCTGCTAAATTAAAAACTAAAAAGGGAAAAATAAAATAATCTTTCTAAAAAAAAGGAAAACCGACTTTAAGAAAAATGCGCTAAAAAGTAAAAAATATTTTTTAATCTTACGAATGAGTTGACAAAATTGAATTATTGAATATCAATTTTATACGTAGTACAACTTTTGGAAGTTGGTGCCAAAATTTAGATATGATTTTTGTAAATTGGCACCAACTTCCAAAAGTTGTACTACGTATAAAATTGATATTCAATAATTCAATTTTGTCAACTCATTCGTAAGATTAAAAATTATTTTTTACTTTTTAGCGCATTTTTCTTAAAGTCGGTTTTCCTTTTTTTTAGAAAGATTATTTTATTATTCTTTACGTTTACCCATTTGTCACTTTTGCCCAAAGATAGTGGAGACTATATATAAAAGGTGTGCTGGTTCTCGCGCTTTCTGACGGAGGGCGGGGAAAAGTATTCTTTTGACGTCATAGTGCGCCTTCCTCCGCCTTCTGGGCGTGTCTAATGCTCTCGTTTGTACAGTCGTTTCAGGAAGTAAAATCCGGGGACATAACAAAACAAGGACGAATTAGCAGTGAAGCTACCTGAACACAATCATTTACAGATATTTACATTATTTTGCAAATTAAATCACCAGTTGTTATCTAACCGGGAATCGAACCTAAGTAGCAATGCTTGAAACAAACAGCCAATGAGAATGAACAAAAACCCATAGTAAGGCGGAGCTAAAATGACGTCAAAAAGATATTTTCCTTGCCCCTTTCAAAAAGCGAAACATGAGCACACCTTATATATATATATGGTCTTCACTATCCTTGACTTTTGCCCAAACACCATTTCAGGTACAGGTACAGTGAACGTCCCTGATTTGTCAGAGGGTCGCTCGGGCCACCATATTTTTCTATATTGAACCACTGCTATGTTATTAATTTGCATTAATCCTTTTAGTGTACAGTTTTTGCTAGAAAAATTGTCTCTAGTTATTCAGTAAATTTAGATTGGAAAACTAGTTTAAACCAGAGAATTGTAATATTAAATAGAGAGCGCCTTCAATACTAGACTCTCGTAAGGCCGCGGAGTCAACATTGAAAAGAAAAACCCACATCACGTGGTTATAGCGCTGCCACATTTGGCGTTCAGACATCTGCAGGAGTTTCAAATTTGGGCGCACTTTCTTCTTTTTTGGTGATAAGGAGTTCTGTCCGTATTCAACTTTTTAACATATATGTACGTGTTTACTTATTTTCAAACAATATGCGCTAAATATATCCTCTTCATTAACGAAACGAAAATATTTTATTTGTGTTCAATACTCGAACAAGCGAAACTCTTTATATTTCTCAGGTTTTATTGTTCATATTTTCTTATTGAAGTATACAAAATAACAATTGAAAGAACTTCGCTTATGGTAAATTTTTTACATAAAAACGTAATGCAATTATTTCAAAAGTACAAAGTAAGAAAAATCTCCTTAATATATCTGTTAAACTCCCTTAAATTGTGCCACTCGTTAAATAAAAACGATATTTAAATACAAAATTAAACGCAAAACCATATTACATGAAAAGGTTTTGCCTTCCAAAAAAAGGAAACAAGTGATTCCAAGAATTGGTAAGAAGACAGAATTTATTAGTCTAGGTACCTAGAAGCGAAGCTTCTTCAACCCTTCCTACAAATTTATCTTTACATGAATAGAACATGATTTGAAAAACATGATTTAGGGACAATACAAAACAACACACACAAAAACACAAAGTCTAAATCCAAAAGACACACAGAAGTTCCAATAATGGAATGGTACATAATTTAGTCCTGAAGCAGGGCACAAAAGGTAGATGAGAGATCACAAAGTTCGATGAAATCGTCATGATTGGTTCAAATAAAGTAATCTCGTTCCTCATTGGAGGGGAGAAAAAATGGCCTAAAAGTTAAAGAGTCCGCCGTATCACTCCGCGTGCGGAGTAACATGGCAAAGTTCCATGTAAAAAGTCACAAAAGGTTGTGGGCACAAACCTATTGGTCGATGGTTGGGGTTACCCTCTCCTGATTGGAGGGGAGAGTAATCATGGTATTCAGACAGACTGGCACCAGTCACACGCACCAGGGTGGTGCGACGATGCAGACGCACAATTTTTGGGGTAGAAACTGGAAGATGGGCGGAGCTAAACACGTCCTCCAGGGGAGTGCGTCGAGTGCTTCCGCTGGTAAAAGTGAATTACTTTCGAAAGATGAGAAGATCCAGTGCGTTCCTCATGTGTCCGCTGCTGTTTTCTTAAAATCAAAGAAAGAGATGAATGCATTGACCTTATCGGCGATGTTGGGCTGATCACGAATTGCAGCTGTTAACATCTGAATGCCTTGAGTGGAATTGAACATAATATTTAACTCTTTGAGGAGCTCCAACAATGGCATATATTCCTGGAATGCATTTTGTTGGGGGGGTCCTTTTGGAGCTTTTGCTTGGGGTTTCTGTTGTGTTGTGTTTTGCACTATACGCTTTCCTTGAGCATTTTGTGTTGGCACAACAGCATCAGTTGAGATGGAGTTTTTCTTTTTTGGAAATTCCGGGCAGTGTCTCCAAGAGGCGACGTGTCCGAAGTTCCCGCAGTTGATGCATTTAGGGTTATCAACCCATTGAATGGCACATGATTTAGTCTCGTGACCCTCGCCGCATTTAAGGCAGCGAGTTGCCATAGAGCAATTGGAAGAATTATGCCCAAAATGGTTACAATTGTAACATTGAGCAATGGCGTTTTTGCGAATAAAAAGTTCACATTTAATGTCGAAAAAGCAAAGTCTTTTAAGTTCAAGAATTTTGAGGTTAAAATCATTTTTTGGGAGATCTATTAAGTAAACACCAATTAATTTTTTGGTGGGTCTTTTTTTGAATTGAACAATTTTAGTAATTTCAAAGTTCATACCTTTCAATTCGTCAAGTATGTCCTCTGTTTTGATTTCCGGAACGAGTCCTTTAATTATCACTTTGAGATTTTCGTTAGATTTGGGTGCATAGGTGAAGAATTCACAGTTAACTGTTTTGAGAAAGTCCAGTGATTTTTGGCGCACAAAAGTGTCCGGGGCATGAATTTTGAGTGTGCCATTGAAAAGTTTATTAAGTTCCTTGAGATGAGAAAAAGTGTTATTACCAGGTTTAAGGAGGATAGGTGGAGGTGGGGAAGAGACCTTGTTTCCCTTTTCCTCTGTATCCATGTTATTGTCATTGGTATTGTCAATCACCATCGCCTTCACAGGGAGGTCTGATGATGATTGTTCGTGCTGTGGAGACGATGACGGTTCCACGGTGGGTTCCATGTCATGTTCCTTGTTTGGTGCGCCCAACTTGTCCTCCGCGACGGGTGGATTCGTTAGACGCTTTCTTTTATTTTTGGCTTTTTTACCCTTAGGTTTTACAAATTTGGGTTTTCCACAGGAGCAGCACAGGTGTCCTGCTTGATCTGGTTCGCCAGTTCCCGATCCTCCGCCAACTCTCTGCAGATATTCTCCATAATCCTGAGTTCTCTCTCCTTCCTTCGACGGTCGGAGTTGCTGAGTTGGGGCCAGTCCTTAAGGAATATGTCCAACAATGCCATGTATTCATCGTGGTAGGGCACATCAAAGATGGGCACAAACCATTCAAAATCAGGTGGTGGATCAATATTAGAAATGTGGATAACTCTATCATCAATAGTACTATAGAAAGTAGTATATTCGTTAACATCTGCCATGGTCCACTCTGAATGGGGCTCGAACAGATAGAAATCGAAAGTTTAAAATAAGAATTTCCCCTTAATTAGCGGAGCAAGTCGTCGACATGACCGACGTGGGCTCTCGCCGCAATTCGAATGATGAGGAATTGGTAAGAAGAAAACTTCTCCTATTGTTTGTAAAAAAAACCCAACCAACCCACTGATGCAAGTGTTGTGAATTCTATGGGTGACATCGCCCTTCTCATGGAACTTTTTAAGGAACTTTCGCCAATCTTCTCCGGAAATCAAGGAATTAAGGAACTAATTCTCTCCATCCGTACGAAGACTGAGCCGATCGACAAACTGCAAATTCTCTTCCGAGTTTTTCGCTAATATCCCAAAGGACGACCTTACGCCTGACCAATCAGAAGCCAAGGCTGAATAGGCTCCGCCCCTTCGGATCCGGACATGGTGCTGTGTACTTTTCTTCGTTTAAACTAATGTGTGAGTAACATTCTTAGATCATGCATCGTTCACTGCTGTGACTCTTATTCTCATGTTCCACATTGATATCGGAGTAATGTCATTTAGTTGACGCACTTCGTTAACCTGAATAATATTAGAGAGACCAGCCACACAAGTTGGTGAACTTTTAGCATGGGATGTGATCGCTTCTTCGGAAGAGAAGAAGTCGACGATAGCTAGCATTTTTGAAGACACACTTGGCTTTTCTTTGATTGAATTCAAGAGGAACATAATTCCTTCTTCCCCATTGAAAAGTGACTTAAGTTCTTTCAAAAGTTTCAGAAGCGATGCATATTCATTATTTTGCAACTGGGTCGGAGCCTTTGGAGAAGAGTTGTTTACTTTGGTTGGGGCAGAACGGTTGTTCACTTTTCGCTTTCTTTGGCCGATTTGTGAGACGTGTTCTTTTTCGTTGTTTTCATTTTTGTTGACTTTGGCTTTTGGGAACGCAGGGCATTGTCGCCATGACGCGACGTGCCCTTCCGCAATTGATGCAGGTTGGATGCTCTACCCATTTGATTGTGCATTGACGGGTTTCGTGATTTTCGCCACATTTTAGGCATCGGGCAGGCATAGAGCAATTAATTGAGGAATGTCCAAAATGATTACAGTTGTAGCACTGTGCAGCTTTACGTTTAGGACGGAAAAGTTCACATTTGATGTTGAAAAAGCACAAGGTTTTAATATCCAAAATGTTTTGGTTTTCTTGATTTTTTGGGAGTTCAATTAGAAAAATGCCAATTGGAGTTTTAGCGGGTCTCTTAAAGAATTGGGTACATTTAGTAATGGGAAAACCCAAATTCATAAGCTCATCTTTGACTTCCCCTGGTTTAAACTGAGAGGGAATACCTTTGATAACAATTTTAAGCGGTAACTCCACTTTATTAGTGAAGGTAAAAAATCCGCAGTTCACACTTTTCAAATAATCAGTAAGGATGACACGCAAAACAGCGTTTGGAACATTAATTTTGATGTAAACACCAGATTTTTCACAGTTAAGGAGACCAAAAGAAAGTTTAGAGAGTTCACTGAGATGTTTACGAGAATCACAATTGCTTTTAATAAAAATGGGTGGAGGGGGGAGAGAAGTCACCTCCTCTCCTGTGTCCATTTTAGTGTTATTGTCGGAGTTGTTGGTGTCAATCACCTGCGCCTTGTCCACCTGATGGTTGAGGTCGTCTGATGATTGTTCAATTAAAGTGTTATTGTCGGAGTTGTTGGGGTCAGTCACCAGCGCCTTGTCCACATGATGGTTGAGGTCGACTGATAATTGTTCAACAATATGTGGATTGTCCCTCTTGAAAATTGCAATTTCTTGCATTTCCTTGAAGAGTTCCATGAAAGCTTCAATTTTGCTGAGCGAATTAATGTCCTTCGACTCCTCCACGATGGGTGGTTCCGTTGGGCACTCACAATTGCTTATTTGAGCTTTAGCTTTTGAAGGTTGAGACTTAAACTTTTCATTTCGACGAGCTTGAGCAGGTGGTTCCTTGAAATCCTTTCCTAATTCCGGCCAATCGTCATGAGAAAAATCCATGATTTTGATTAAAAGAAGAATCCAAATTTAGCGGAGCAAGACGAAAACATAACCGTCGTGAGCTCTCGCCGCGAACATGAACCACCACGAGAAGCGACTGATGACTGATTTTTGAATTCTGTAATGTTCTTACATGGAACCGAAGGGTAGAAGTTATAGGAATTTAAAATCTTTAAAAAACTGATTTTGAAAAAAAAATGGAGATGATTCCTTTTTAAAATGACCGACTCGGATGTAAGTAAAAAAAGTTGAGTAAATATTATTATTATGCACTGTAAAAAAAGGTGCTTCAAAATGAGTATCTGAACCTACTCGTTTTTCTTTAGAGTTCAATTGCATCGTAAATGAGTGACGACGTACTCAAATTTAAGCAACCGTACTTTCGCAAAAACGAGCAAGGAGATTTAATATTGCTCATCTCAGATTCTGTTCAAGCCATTTTAAGAAAGCGACCTGACAAACTTAAAATAGTTGTTCAGAAGATGTTTTTGCATATTATTTGATGTCGACTGCTTAAATGGAATCTGAGTTATTACGACTGCATTATCTTACTTCCCAATCTTTTGGCACACCTTTTAAACAAGTCTTCTGTTGATAGCTTCTTCCCGTCGCCCTGGTAGTACAACGGATAAAGAACCGGACTGTGGTGCCCGCTGATCTGTGTTTGATTCCCGGTAAGTCTTGGCTGTAATTGTTAATATTTATTGAAAGTAATTTATGAAAGCAGCCTATGTTGGCTAGCATCTGCTCTTTTCATTCATTGTACTTATTTTTGAGTAAATGTCATTTTTTAAATTGAAATTTATGCATTCGAAGCCATAATAAGTATCGAATATATTCAAAAATGAGTACATTTTACTTTTTTTTTAGTACCTATTTTTAGCAGTGTTGTACATTTTCCGTTTTATGGCGATAAAAATTCTTTTTGGTCTTTTAAGATTTTAAGGTTACCATTCGAACTTAAAAATTATCTGTATTTTTTTAGTTGAATGATAGCTGAATTGTTGCAGAAATGTTATGATTTTTCTGCGTCATACTTAGATGACAACGCCATATTTTCTCCGTACTTGGAGAGAACACTTGAAACATCTAGAAAGCATAGGGTAAGATGGGTGCAATGCATAGGAAAAGTCATTTTTTCATTGAAAGTTATTTTTCACTTTTAAAAGGTTTCTAATATCAATCTTTTTTGGGTGTATTTATGCAACGGGTTTCTTGACATCATATTTGAATATGTTTCATATTTTTTCAAATTTTAAATTGCTGACATTTTTAGTTTTTTAACCGACTGCCCAGCGCGCCCACCCAAACACCAAAATTAAACCGCCAGAAACTTTAAATTAAAACCGCCAACGCGCGCCAAGTCGAGAGGTTATCAATTCGTCTATTATGTATTTAAAAAAAAAATATGTATGTTAGCGCGGGATTTCGGTTCTACTTCAGATATTTGGACAATTTTTTTTGTTGGATAGGGGATGTTTAACTTGGGAGCAATTTGAAAAAATTATCCGGTTATACGGCATTTAACTATCCGGATTTCTCAATTAACTGGACTGTTTAAAAAAAATATTGTTCTATTTCGAAAATTCTTTTTTTTGTTGGATAGAGAAAAATCCATTTAAACAAAATCTGTAAAAAAAATAGTCGGTTATCCGGCTGTTGTATTCCCGGAAAAGTCGATTAACCGGAGTTTTCTTAAGTAATTTATTCGTTTCAAAATTGTTTAACCGAAGTTGTACAACAACGAGATTTCGTTTATCCAGCATTTATTGCCATGGATAGGGATTGTTTTACGATATACATTGTTGGGACAAAATGTAAGCACAAGTTGTTACTTGAATTTCTTGGTGAATAATAGCAGGGGGTGAAGCCCCCGCTAAATTAAAAACTAAAAAAGGGAAAAATAAAATAATCTTTCTACAAAAATTAAAGAAAACTGACTTTAAGAAAAATGCGCTAAAAAGTAAAAAAATTAAATTTAATTTTACGAACGAGTTGGAAAAAATTGAATTATTTAATATCAATTTTATACTTATTAAAACTTTTTGAAGTTGGTGCTAAATTACGAAAATCATACCTAAATTTTGGCGCCGATTTAAAAAAGTTTTAAGAAGTATTAAATCTTTTTTCAACCAGAATTGGAGTAAATTAGTGGAGTAAATAGTCAGTGGGAAATCGGGGAATTTTTTTTATATAAAAAGGCATTATTAAAAAATTAATAAAATAGAATAAATAACAGACATCAATTCTTAAAAACTGTGTGTATAAAAACTAAGTACACTCAGTAACTGTCTTTCTAAAAATAAGTTAATCAGTCATTTTCAAAAATCTAATTTTTAAATTATTTTTTTATCTTTGCAATTAAACGTTTGAATTTATAATATTTGGTTGTTTTGATGATGGAATGTTTTCTGTATATACGTTATTTTAAATTTGTTCCGGCGGTTTCGTAATCATTTTAAAACAATTTTTCTGTGTTCTTAGATAACCCCAAAAAATTAGTTTTGTTTTATTGAAATGCTTTTTTGTTGTTTACAAGTTATTTTAATAAACTGGTATTTAACTTAATTATATAAATATATAAACGTTGTTAAATATATTGTAGGCAATCTTGTCATTTATAAGCTACATAATCATATTTTTGGTGAATACTGCTCTTTTTTCGAAGTTTCTATTTATTTCGTCTATCTAAAACCGGGACTTGTGCTTTGAAAAAAGGCAATGTGTGTGCTGTGTTTCGGACTTTTAAATTGTCAGAAGGACTTCGAAGGAGATTTTGCTTGGTGTGTTGTGCGCCGAAATCTTCGTTAACTACTGGCTGTACTAATGTGGTTGTGTTTCGTTCGGTCGTCTTCAAGCAAAATTCAACTGGACTATGCTTTATCTCGATACCATATCACAGTGCGAACATGCAGATATATAGGTATGATATTTTTCTATTCTGTTGAGTACCAATTTTAGTTTGACTGCATTCAATCGAACCAATTTCGAATACATTGTAGCACATTTCAGTGTTTATTACATATCAATCCTTCGTAGGAATGACATTAAAAAAATCCATTATCACTGTTGTTGAAGTGTAATCTTTAATACTAGGAGGCTCCGCCCCCTGCTCCGCTAACGCTCCGCCAACCCCCGGAGGATTGCTACGCAATCCTCATAGGTTTGCTCCGCAAACCACTTCTCGCTTCGCTCGCTAAAAGGTAGGACACAGTAACAATGTGTCATAGTAACAATACTTTTTTTAATTATATTACCAAAAACTTTAAACGTTGAAACTAAATTTAAATTATAATTCATCTTGGCATCAATACATTTTTTTTGCCATGTAAATCAATATAAAATCATTTAATTTCTTTTAAATTACAAATGAAAACAATGGAACCACTGGCAAGCCATTATTTATTATTTTCCACGTTATTTTCACACCTTTCCTGCGTTTTAGTTTAATTTTTAACATTATTGGTAGTTTGTTTTGGCATAATTGACGTTAGTTAAGCTTACAATACTCTTGCCTACCAGAAGTGTGTACGTAACTAAGTTAATACGTCATAAAAATGAAGGTCATATAAATCTAGTTTTCAAAATTGCCAATAGATGGCGCCACGTCAATGTTCAGCTCATTTGAAAACTGAAAAGCGTTTTTCAAAACTTCTATTTTAAATGTAATAGGGTTTATATTTTTCCTAATTTAAGCTGACATCAACAAAATAATTATTTACTAATGAATTGAAGGGGCTAATCGTCAAAATGGCTTATATAATGGCAAAATAAAAATACGGGCAAAACAGAATTTCGTAAACAAACTAACTGTTGCCACTCAGCGTACAGAAAAACACCGTTTTTCAATCACCGCGTAAGAGAAATATATATAAAGATGGGGTGCAACTCGGTGACAATCTTGCGATTCATCGGAGTTAACGCCGTAGGCGCCGGACATTTGATATCTGACATAGGCGTCATGTGGCTAGAGAGAGAGACCGGGAGAGCTGGTCAAGAATCCAACGAGGGACGGGGTTTGATTAGCGGAATGACATAAAAGTCATTTTCCCAAAGTGTGGGTAGTCTTGGGAATTAGTGTCATGGACTCATGCCACTTGGCGAGTGCGTGCCAAGTCCCTATTTAGAGTACGGACAGGATAGCATCGGAAGCATAGAAGGCCGCAAAGGGCCTAATGTTTGCGTCTTCCATGAGGACTTCGTAATGCAATGAGCTGCGGAAGTCGTTGTCTTTATTTAGAGCATTTTTGTAGAATGTTGTATTAAGTTTAGACATAAATATGCCTAATTCGGGAACTCTGAGGTCTTGGTGGATAAGATTGCCTCTCACGTATCGATGGGCATCAACAATTTCCATAAGAATTTTGTTCTGACGTTTTTGGAGTGTATGTTGATCAGTTTTTGTGAGGCATGCTATTCCAGGGGATGCATATCTGAATATGGAACGGATGGTAGAAATGTATAGAAGTATTTTATTGTTGAGTGAGAGTTTCGTCCTAGAAAGGTTCGAAGTCGGGCCATGGCTGCTTTAACCTTATTAGTTGCATGTTTAATGTGATCAGTCCAAGTTAGTCTATTGTTCATTATGAGCCCCAGGCTTTAGTTACAATAGGAACTGTTTCTCCTAATATATCAATTATTGTTTTGCTGGGCTTATTTTTCTTAGTTTTACGTATTGCAAGTATATTTATTAGATTTCTGAGCATTACCCTCCATTTTTCACACCAGGAATCTATCTCGACTGAATTTAGACTGAATTTAATAGTCTAGGTGCCTAGAAGCGAAGCTTCTTTAACCCTTCCTATGAATTTATCTTATCCTAAATATTTGCATGATTTGTTTAGCATAAGGTAAGAGGACAAAACAGTGACAACACACACACAAAACAAAAATCAAAACGTCTAAATCCAGCACATTCTCAGAAAGAGACATAATGAATAACCAATTTTATAATTATAGTGGTAGTTTTAAAATATAATTTAAAGAAAGTATTCAGACTACTCAGTTATTGTACTAATAACTATATAATAAAGTATGGGAATGAATTGCCAAATGAAGCGGAGTTTTATGCGATCTGCCCGTTATCTTATTGCAGTAGACGATATGTTATTACTCTCAGGAAATGTCTGTCTGAACAATTCTTCGCGGTTCTCGGTCCTTCACCACATGTCGTATTTTAATTTTGATCAAATTTAACACAGTAAGTTGGAATATCGTGCTTTGTGTTAAATAAAGGTGAAAACGATTTTCATAAAAACAAGGAATTATATATTGCGTCAATTAACGACAAAATTTGCCATTGTTGTGCGGCGTGGGGGAGGGTAGTCAAATTTCCGGCATAATCTGATATCTTTAACCACCATAAGTTCAGTTCTATTTGACGGATCGTGGAGGGGGGGGGGGGGGGGGGGGGTGCTTATTTTGAAAAAGAAAAAAACGCGACGATTCTATTTAGCTAATTAAATGCTGGATCTGTTTGCGAGAAAATTGTGCGGTGTAGATAGTGAATTTTTTTTGGCGAAGATTTCACTGTGGAGCTAAAATTTCCTTCCAAAACTCAATTAAGGAATATAAACTTGAACAGATTGAAGAAGCAGTTCAAGGAGAACAAAATCATACTTTCATATTATAGTGTATATTTGTGACAAGTGTCGAGAGTTCAATGGCGGCCCGTGGTCGAAAATGTTAGTGCAGCCGAAATCATGTGACTTCCCCCTATTTTCAACAACCACGCATGAACGGAAGTTCTTTATTTTTTACTACTCAAATCAAAGTTTCCTTTCAATTTTTAGTTTCCTTTCAATGATAACATGCGAGAAAATAGAAAACACTGTTTTTTTTAAAATTAAATTAACCCTATCCTTTCTTTTAAACTTGCGAATCGGTCAATTTTAATATTAACTTAAATAACGAAACAACAGCACACAGTAAATTTATCACAAAAACTATTTCCGTTTGGAGAGATTCACGGAAATTCTCCGTTCTCCCACCTAATACCGCGATTCACGAACGGACGAATCAGTTTATCGAATTCCCAAGTGCAGCCAAAGTCAGAAAATTAATTTTGGGCTGTATATCGTCACAAATGCAGTGCATTAGCATGGGGAGAAATCTCCATACTACGTAGAGCTTGCCATGACAACGATGCAGCCGATTTCGAACTTCGTTTTTTGGCTGCAGATTTGATGGAATGGAGTTTTTCCCCCTCCTGAATTGTGTATTACGGCAACAGACTTGCTATTTATCGAAGATTTTGTTTACTTATCGTAGAAATTTTAATCTTCATTTAAGAAAATTAATAAAATATCTGATTTTAGTTTTACACTAATACATTTAGGTGCAGCCCGGCTGTACTTGCTGTAGTCCACTTGCAGCCACTGGAAGAGTTCTTGAACTTATAAAGACGAGCAAGCAGGAGTTGGAAGAAAAGGCGCCCCCGGTTAAATTCCCATAACTCCAGGTGGAATCCGCCAATGTCAATAAATTACTTACTATCATGTAGAAGAAAGAAGGCCGCGTTCATTAGTTTAGTTATTAACCATTCCTCTATATGACCTTATTACTGCGTGGGAGCGGAGAAATGAGTTAAATTTCTGAAATAATCTCGTATCTTTAATCGCTGTAACTTCAGTTCTAATCGACGGATTCGAGGCTTAAATTGAATGTTGGGATTTTTAACATTTTGTACTTTCGACCACTTTAAAGGTTTTTAAAATAATAATTTTGAAAAAAAAAATCAGTTTTATAATATTTCTGCAGAAATTTGTTATAAATTTATTGTTGGAGGCATGTTTATTTTTTTTTTATATTCGTCAATCATTCTGAATTTAGAATTCCTTAAAGCTGATTTTCATAATTTTTTTTTAATTTTACAAAAATTATTGATTTCTGGTATCAATTAAGGTAATGTGAAACAAATCCAAACTGATTTATCAGAGTTTTAATTCCTTAAATATTTTATATATATTTTGCTGTATTTTTAAACTGGTATTAATTAAAGTAACATAAGACAAATTGAAACTAATTTATCGAATGTATAATCCCTTAAATATTTTTTATATAAGATTTTGTTTAATTTTACAAAAATTGTAGTTCTCGGTTATCAATTTAAGTAATATAAGGTAATTTGGAACTATTTTATCTGAATTTACAGTTCCTTAACAATGTGTTTTTTAGAAGATTATGCTTAATTTTACAAAAATTTTAGAAATTTCTTTAAAAAAATAAAAATCCAGCAATATTTGTTAGGTTTGAACTAATTTATCCGAATTATTCCTAAAAGTTTTTTTTAATAATATTTTGCTTAATTTTACAAAAATTATAGTTTTCTATTATCAATTAAAGTAATAAAAGGTAAGTTGGAACTAATTTATCCTGAATTTACTATTCCTTAATTTTTTTAAATAAGATTTTGCTTAATTTTACAAAAATTGAAGCTTTCTATTATTAATTGAAGAAATAAAATGTAAATTGGAACTAATTTATTTGAATTTACAATTCCTTAAAAGTGTTTTTTAAAAGATGTTGCTTAATTTGACAAAAATTGCACTTCTTGGTTATTAATTAAAGCAGTTAGTTAGTTGGAACTAATTTATTTGAATTTACAATTCCTTAAAAGTGTTTTTTAAAAGATGTTGCTTAATTTGACAAAAATTGCACTTCTTGGTTATTAATTAAAGCAGTTAGTTAGTTGGAACTAATTTATCTGAATTTACAATTTTTTAATATAAGATTTTGCTTTATTTAAAAAAAATTGCAGATACCTGTTATCAATTAAGGAAATACAAGACACATTGAAAATAATTTACCTGAATTTACAATTCTTTTACATTTTTTTTTATATAAGATTTTGCGTTATGTAAAAAAAATTTATAGCTTTCTGTTATCAATTAAGAAACTACAAGATAAATTTTAAACTAATTTATCGGAATTTACAATCCTTTAAATTTTATTATATAAGATTTTGTTTAATTTTACAAAAAATACAGCATTATGTTATCAGTTAAAGCAATCAATATAAGGCGATTTGAAACATATTATTTTGTAAAAATTTAATAAAATTAGTAATTTAATAATCAAATGAAAAACTCTTTTCCGTGAAAGTTTTTTTTTTTTTAAAGTCGTTATCATTTTTGACACACATTAAATACAATTTTTTGTATTGCTACATGGAATAACGTATGCAAATTTATCGTAAAATAATTACACAGATTTCATTTTCACAATGTGCATAGGGCTGCTATGTAAATCCACCTTTGATGCAAATGTCTGTGGCATCCCCACTTTCAGTGCCGATCCTGTAGACCAGTGGTTCCCAAAGTGGGTTCCACGAAAAAATTTAGGGGTTCCGCGCGACAAATTTTATTTGATTAAAAAAAATAAGAATGATGTTTAATGTATTCACATTTTCGATGAATATCCAAATTTAGCAAAACAGGCTATTCGAATTCTATTGCCGTTTGCAACCACTTATTTGTGTGAAGCTGGGTTTTCAAAATATGTTGCGACAAAAACCAAATATCGTAACAGACTTGATGCTGCACCAGATATGCGAGTTCAGTTATCAAACCTAACACCCAATTTTAAGAGAATCCTGGAATCAAAGAAGCAGGTGCAATCTTCACATTAAAGATTTTCCATTTATTTTAGTTTATGTTTTGTATTTTTATTAATTATTTCTATGATGAATTGTTTTTTTTGAGTTTTGCTTAATTCAATATAATCTGAAATACCAAAATAATACTTGTTTTATTTAATATCAGATATTAAATTTTGAAAAGTCGTTGATTAAAAAATATTCAGGGTTCCTCGATCATTGGCAACACATTTTGGGGTTCCACGACCAAAATAGTTTGGGAACCACTGCTGTAGACTATCCAGTTTTTGAAATAATTGGGAAATCGTCTGTTGCGTCCGCAGCCAATGGACGTCCCCTTAGGTCCGAAATAGTTAAAACTCCCTTTTCCACTTTGGACGCAGCAGAATTCCGCTGCGACAGGGGGACTGCGATTCCCCTCTTCACTTCATGTCCCCGCCACTGTTCGATCGTCTGATCACGAAACTCGTTCCGAAACTATCGTCTGCCGCTGAAACACCGCTTCGATTGGTGACAAGCTCCGCTATCCAAAGTAAGTTTTTTTTTTAAAGAAATTTTAAGCTAAATTATCTTATTAGAAATTAAATAATTGGTGGCATTAGTATTTTTATTCTTCTAATTAATGAAACCGTTAATACGATATGCGACAAAGCGAATAAAGTTTTTTTTACGAATTTGATAGACTCATAATTACTATATTAAGAATTTAATGTCATGCTTATTCTACAGAAATTTAATCTCATAATTATTCTATTTGAAATTTAATCTCATAATTATTCTATTTGAAATTTAATCTCATAATTATTCTATTTGAAATGTAATCTCATAATTATTCTATTTGAAATTTAATCTCATAATTATTCTACTAGAATATTTTAGAGCTTTTTATCCTAATGAAATTTAATAATTGGTGGCATCAGTATTTTATTTTGTTAATGTTATGGAAACGAAGCATGTTGTAAAATCCATAATTCTGATTTTTTACGATTATTAAAGAACAAATGATTTTTTATCGGATATTAATTCTCATAATTATTCTATTAATATTTTCTCGTTTAGAACTTTTATGGCATTTTTTTTTATTAGAAATCAAATCACTAGAGATGGCTGCTTTTTTACGACTGATAATAGACTCATAATTATTCTATTAAATATTTAACCTCATTATTTTTGTATTAACATTTAATCATTTATAATTTTAATTATAATTCTTTATTAAATATAGAAGTAACTAGTATCACCAAAATTTTATTTTTCCACTATTGATATTGGTTAAAGCCAAAGGAATACTTGTATACGATATGCAATAAAGTGAATTATGTTATATTTTAAGTTAATGGACTCAAATTTATTTTATTTAAAATTTATTATAATTCTTTAAGTGGGTCTAATCATATCGGGCAAAACCGTTTTTTCCGAGGTAGAACTGATAAAATTTCTTCCGAAACATGGCAAACAAAGACTGTACACTGTTAAAAATAGGTACACAAAAATAAGTAAAATATTCTCATTTGTGAGTACATTCGATGTTCATCATGGTTCCGAATACATAAGTTTCATTTTTGAAAAAGACATGTACTCAAAAATGATTACCATGAGTAAAAATGATTAAAAAGGGCAGTTACTTGCCCATGTAGGCTGCCTTCATAAATCACTTTCAATAACTATCAAAAATTACAACCAAGACTTACCGGGAATCGAACCCATATACCACGGCACCAAAGTCCAGTGCCTTATCCGTTGTAAAACCAATGCGACATGAAGACGTTATAAACAGAAGAAATGTTAAAAAGGTGTGACAAAAAAATGGAAAGCAAGGTAATTGAGTTGTAATAACTCAGCTTCTATTTAAGCAATCGACGTCAAATGATGTGGAAAACCATCTTCTGAACAACTATTTTCAGTTTGTGCGGTCGCTTTGTCAAGTTGGCTTGAACAGAAACTGAGATTAGCAATATTAAACCACACTGCTCATATTTGAGAAAGTACGATTACTTAAATTTGAGTAAGGCATCGCTCATTGACGATGCAATTATACTCAAAGAAAACCGAGTATGTTCAGATACTCATTATTATACCTTCACACGGAGAAAAGAAAAAGGTGGAGATGATTTGGCAAGATTTCATGAGACGCAAGTTAGCAACCCCAAACTAGGCACAAACAAACCTAGTTTGCAGTAGTTTTTCTACGAGGGATGCATTATTTTCAAATTAAGAAAACGCGTGCTAAAACTTAAAAAATGACTGTTTGTGCAGTTGTGGGATGCAGTACAAGTTCCAAATCGATAAAGGATGCTATTATTTCCAATTCATAGGTAAATTAAATTATAAAATAAATTATCGCCAAGTACTGGTACAAAGTAGTGCTTTGGAATAGCGCCAAGTTCCTACTTTTTAAGCGATTGCTTACTTCACATTGCAAACCGGTTTTAGACTTGTTCACACCTCCACTTTCTTCTTTACTCCGTGATACCTTCAGCATACCCTAATACGTAAAAATTAAAAACAAAACAGGTTTTGACATATTGCTCAAGCGATTCAAGACAGTTTTAACGTACTTCCGACCCGTCTAAACATTATTTGCTGGAAAGTTCCAATTGCGGCCCATGGCAAACTTTTGTCTGGGCGATAAACAATTGTTTTCTTCTTTGAGAATATGGTAACCCGGCTTAATTTCGGTCGCAATTGGGCTATAGCCAATGAGAATTTGGTAGTCGCAGTACTGTAGATAATCACATGTTCTAGTCCTTGTTCTGCGAAGACAAAATGTTGCCAGACAAAATCGCCCAGACAAAAGCTTGCCATGGGCCGCAATTGGAACTTTCCGTTCTCATTGCCCTATTTTATGCGTTTATTTTATCGTTTAGTCTAACATATAAACAATTTTTTTTTCCTAAATTTCTTTCCAAAAACCGATCGCTATCGGAGCAAAGTCATTCTTGACGTAAAATCCAAAACTTTCCGTTTCATAATTTCTACAGTCATTTCTTTTTACAGTCATTTCTTTTTATAAACCGTTCCAAATGGGAGTTTCCACGTTAGTCGGAAACGAAATCGCTATGTCACTTCATTAAAATAAAATGTACCAACTTCCCGTGTTTATCAGTCGAAACACATAATCGAATATAAGAAACCACATATTTCATGTTTTTTTGTCATAAATGTTATCATTTAAGTCAAACAATTTGTATAGTTATGTGTCTTGTAAAACAATATCATGGTTGTTTTGTAATTTTGAAATATTTCCGGTGGAAATTCTTCGAACTGTACTGTTAATGACATGTGTAAAATCCCTAGTGTTTCTCAGTTTGTTTGATATCTGATAGTTTTAGATTTTGTGTTTTATTACACAGTTAAAAATAGGTACTTAAAAATAAGAAAAATTTACTCATTTTTGATTACATTCGATGCTTATCATAGCTCCGAATACATAAGGGGCCTCTTAGGCCGAGCTGTTAAAGGCGTCAGCTGGGAATACGAAGGTTCCTGGTTCGATGCCAAACGATGGACTTGACAAAGAAAAGTAAAAAGTATTGATCTTGTGATCGGAGGGTTGCCAGCTTCGTTACAAAGTACTAGAAAAGTCGTCCAGAACATCCGCAAAAATTAATGGCGTGTATACGGGACTGGTGAATGATACATCTGATCGGGGTCCTAAGTCCAGACGTCTATTGAAGGCGTTGGGTGCCAGTTCAGGTGTTTCCTCGTCATCTGACCATAGTTCTAAAATAACGAGATGCATGTATGAATGAATGTGTGTGTGAATGTGTATGTGTTCCCGGTGTGTATGTCTTTCCTTTTCGAGATAGACCCCGAACCGTCGCCAATAGCCCACTGTGCAGCTCTAATGCGACGTTAATTAACCAAAACCAAACCGAATACAGAAGTTTCATTTTTGAAAAAGACTTGTACTCAAATATGGGGAAAATGAATAAAAAGAGCAGTTGCTTGCCTGCACAGGCTGCCTTCATAAATGATTTTCAATAAGTTAAAACATTACAAACAAGACTTGCTGGGAATCGAACTCTTACCCTCAGACACCGCATTTCAGTGCCTTATCCGTTGTACTACCAGGGCGACGTGAAGTAGTTATAAACATAAGCAATGTTAAAAAGGTGTGGCAAAAGAATGAGAAGTAAGATAGTTGAGTCTTAATAACTCAGTTTCCATTTAAGCAATCAACATCAAATAATGTGGAAACCATCTTCTGAACAACTGTTTTAAGTGTGTCAGGTCGCTTTGTTAAGATGGCTTGAACAGAAGATGATATTAGCAATAATAAATCCGACTGCTTATTATTTAGAAAGCACGGTTGCTGAAATTGGAGTACGTCATCGCTCATTTACGATGCAATTGTTCTAAAAAAAAAAAAAGGAGTATATTCATGTACTCATTTTTAAGTACGTTTTTTTTACAGTGTAAAATTGAAACACTAGAAAATGTAATTTATAATAATTGGGAATATAGAAATTTAATCTTATAGTTATTATTATTGAAATTTATAGATATATTTGGGGACATTTAATTTAAAATTCCCATTTGAATTTTTTTAAAGAAAAGGCATTCCTTCAGGGCAATTTGACGAAGTGGTGCGAAAAGAGAGAAAGATGTCCATAACGGAAGCTGTGCTGATGAAGAAAGGTCTTATTTCCGTTCGAAATTCGAATCGAAATTTTCTAAACTAATCATCGCCAAGCTTATGTTTCTTTGTTTGGATTTCTTATTTAACACTTTTATATATATATATATATATATATATATATATATATATATATATATATATATATATATATATATATATATATATATATATATATATATATATATATATATATATATATATATATACTGCAGTACAAAGTTCAAAAGGAACGGATTGGATTAGTGACTGACCTGTTTTTTTTTCTAGCTTCCTTCACACGATGGTTGATCATTTATCCTTTATCATTTATCCTCCCTTGATTCCTTTGCACTTTTCAGTTTCTGACACTGTTTGCTGCAAACGTAACGATTTAAAAAATACTTATCTGTTAAATAATTGTACTACCAGTATTGTAATACAATAAATTTACATAAATATTAAATCATTATAAGATTATTAGTATTTGTATTCAAGATGTTTTTTACAATGCTTTGCAAAGAGCAAATTCTTTTTTCCAAAAAATTCCTTTTTTGAGTTTGATTTTCCGTTTCTCTTTTTCGTATTTCGAATAATCGCTAGCATCTACACTTTTACCGATCCACGGTACTACTAGCGCAAGCGGTTGAATTCTGGTTTGCTTGTTTCTCTCTCGTCTATTTCTTTAAGACTCCTTCAAAGAATAGCATTTGTAACATTTTTTGAAAATGACCCACATATCTTTGTTGTTGCACTGTAAAAAAAAAGGTACCTACTTAAAATTGAATACCTGAACATACTCGTTTTTCTTTGTATACAATTGCATCGTAAATGAGCGATGACGTACTCAAATTTAAGTAATCGTACTTTCTCAAAAATGAGCCGTGATATTTAATATTGCTAATCTCAGTTTCTGTTCAAGCCATCTTAACAAAGCCACCCGACGCAATTAAAATAGGTTTTCAGAAGATGGTTTTCCACATCATTTGATGTCGATTACTTAATGGAAACTGAGTTGTTACAATTATCTTAATTCCCATTCTTTTGGCACATCTTTTTATCATTTCTTCTGTTTATAACTTCGCTACATCGCCCTTTTAGTGCAGCGGGTAAGGCACTGAACTGCTGTACCGTAGAATCTTGGTTCGATTACCGGTAAGTTTTGGTTATAATTGTCGATATTTATTAAAAGTGATTTATGAAGGCAGCCCATATTGGCTTGCATCTACACTTTTTTATTAATATTTACTCATTTTTGAAGTACATGCCTTTTTTAAAAATGAAATTTATGTATTCGGAGCCATGGTAAGCATCGAATGTACTCAAAAATGAGTACAATTTACTTATATTTGAGTACCATACTTATAACACTTCCGCGCGTGTTATAAGTTTAGCATTTTTGGAATATTTTTGTTCGTTTTGAATTGTTCTTTTAACCAGTTTAAGTTTCCTGCGCCGCAATTGAACTTTGCTATGAAATTTCGGTTTCATAGTAAAATCTTTGACAAATCGTCAATTTACACACAACGCAATTTTTACACAATTGGTTCAAATGGAATTTTGCAACTCGTTTTTCCCTTCAATAAAAGCACGTACTCACCACGATCCATCAAATAAAACTAAAGTTACATTGGTTAAACAAGCCAGCGTATGCCCGTTATGTGACTCATTCTCCTGTCACGCGTGCAAAAGTTTGGAGGAGGGTGTACACTGTTAAAAATTGGTAATCAAAATAAGTAAAATGTACTCATTTTTGAGTACATTCGATGCTTATCATAGCTGCGAGTACATAAGTACCATTTTCGAAAAAGACATGTACTAAAAAATGAGTACAATGTATAAAAAGATAAATTGATAGCCTACATAGGCTGACTTCATGAATCTCTTTCAATAAATATCAACAATTACAAACAAGACTTACCGGGAATCGAACTTATATCCTCAGGCATCGGAATCTATAGCCATACCCATTAAACTACCCTGGGGACTTGAATAAACAGAAAAAAGTTATAACAGTGCTAAAAGAATGGGAAGTTGAGTTGTAGTAATTCATTTTCCATTTAAGCAATTGGCATCCAATAATGTGGTAAACCATCTTCTGAACACCTACTTTAAGTTTGTCAGGTCGCTTTGTAAAGATGGCTTGAAGAGAAGCTGAGATTAGCGATATTAAATCACAATGCTCATTTTTGAGAAAGTACGATTACTTCAATTTAAGTACGTCATCGCTCATTTAAATTTCAATTGTACTCATAGAAAAATAAGTAGATTCAGGTACTCACATTTAAGTAACTTTTATTTTACATTGTAGTTGTCAACCTTGTCGACGCGACCTGTTTTCCTGTACACCCGCGGATTCGCCTACCCCTGGGGGGTATGCGAAAATAATATTAGTAATGCTGGAAAATACCTAATATAAATGTAACAAGTATACAGTTAAAAATAGGTACTTAAAATGAGTAAAATGTACTCATTTTTGATTACTGTCGATGCTTAGCATAGCTCCGAATACATAAGTATCATTTTTGAAAACGACATGTACTCAAAAACGAGTAAAAATGAATAAAAAGAGCAATAGCTTGCCTACATAGGCTGCCCTCATTAATCCCTTTTAACAATTACTACCAGGACTTGGCGGGAATCGAACCCAATCCGTTTGTGTACCTGATGTCGTCCGCACCGAAGTGCAGGGCCGTATCCGTTGTACCACCACAGCGATGTGAAGAATTTATAAACAGAAGTATATTGTTAAAAAGGCGTGGTAAAAGAATGGAAAGTACCCAGCAAAAAAAGTCAGCATGAAACCTTCATCAAAATTGTCAAATTGAAGGGTTTTTGAAGGTTTTATAAAGGATATTGAAACAAAAAACTGCGTTTTTTTTTAAAGTTTTTAATTTTTCTGCATAAAACCTTTAAAATATCTGCATTTTCCCTTCATGATTAAAAATTGAAGGTTTGTTGCAGGTTTTATGAAGGTTTTTTTTCAGTTTTTATGAAGGACATTGAAACAAAAACCTTTAATTTTAAACATTTAAAAAAAAACTGCAGTTTTCCTGCATAAAACCTTCAATTTCAAAATTTTGGTTTTATGCTGACTTTTTTTGCTGGGTAAGATAATTGAGTCGTAATAACTCTGTTTCCATTTAAGCAATCGACCTCAAATCATGTGGAAAACCATCTTCTGAACAAATATAACGGTTTCCAGGTCGCTTTGTTAAGATGGCTTGAACAAAAGCTGAGATTAGCAATATTAAACCATACTGATCATTTTTGAGAAAGTACGATTAATTAAATTTGAGAACGTCATCGCTCATTTACGATGCAATTATACTCAAAGAAAAACGAGTACGTTCATGTACTCATTTTAAGCCCATTTCTGTTACAATGTAAAATCCAAAATAAAAGCTTGTAATTTTCATGAATTTGAGTCGTTTTATTAATTTGCCAGCTAAGTTAAGAATATTACTACCTAACATAAACACATTTTTGTTTGCATCTAGGAATGGGCGACAAGGGTTATAGTAGAAATATATTCATAAATAAAAAGTTATGTACTTGAGAGAAAAAAAGTTTAGGAACCAATGTTCCTCTACACGATGGTATGTTATTTATCCCTATAGGTTGATTCCACCTATAGTTATTGGGCTTTGAAATAACAACATTTTTATATTGCTCAAGTTCTTTTAATAACCCAAACCGATTGTTATAAAGACGCGTTCACATCAAATAATAAAAAAAAATTCTGTCTAAAAAAAAAGGACAACCTACTTTAAGGAAAATGCGCTAAAAAGTAAAAAATATTTTTTTAATTTTACGGACGAGTTGGAAAAAATTGAATTATTTAATATCAATTTTATACTTATTAAAACTTTTTGAAATTGGCGCCAACTTCAAAAAGTTCTAATAAGTATAAAATTGATATTAAATAATTCAATTTTTTCCAACTTGTTCGTAAAATTAAAAAAATATTTTTTACTTTTTAGCTCATTTTCTTAAAATTGGTTTCCTTTTTTTTTTTTTTTGGAAAGATTATTTTATTTTTCACTTTTTAGTTTTTAATTTAGCGGGGAAGGGGGGGGGGGGGGGGGGGCTTTGCCCCTGCTATTTTATTTACCAAGAAATTCAAGTAACAACTTGTACTTACATTTTGTCTCAACAATGTATATCGTAAAACAATCCCTATCTTTGGCAATAAATGCTGAGTAAACGAAATGTCATTGTTGTACAACTTCTGTTAAACAATGAAAATATTATGAAATCGGATAATTGTTTAAAAAACTCCGGTTAATCGACATTTCCAGGTATATAACAGCCGGATAACCGATTATTTTTTGGCTGGCAGATTTTGCCTAAGTGGATTTTTCTCCATCCAACAAAAAAAGAATTTTCCAAATCGGACACTATTTTTTTTCAAACTGTCCGGTTAATTGAGAATTTCGGATAGTTAAATGCCGGATAACCGGATATTTTTTTTCTATTTACTCCCAAGTAAAACAACTCCTATTCAACAAAAAAAAAATTCTGCAAACATCTGAAGTAGAACCGAAATCCCGCGAGAACATACATAAAAAAAAACCTAACAAACGAATTGATAACCTTACGACTTGGCGCACGTTGGCGGTTTTATTTTAAAGTTTCTAGCGGTTTTATTTTGGAGTTTTGGAGGTCCCTCTGGGCAGTCGGTTAAAAATGGAAAGGTATTTTTTCTTGACAAGTGCAATTGCATAGTCTATTTTTATCCTGAAAACCAACTATTTTTTCCTCATTATTTTATTTTTCTATAAACATAAGATTTTGCAGTTGTAAAATTTAATTGCGTACATTGTTTCATGAAACGTCCTTTAATTGCCAAACATACATTTTAGATTACCTATCACAGGAAACAAGATATGACAGGACAAAAAAGTTCTTCAAATATCAGATTTTTATTGGCAAATTCGACATTTATGACATCTAATTTACGATTGGAAGCTCACACTACTTTGTGCAACATTCTGGGTTCCTTTAAATATCGTTTGCAACCATGATTTGACAGATTGATCGAGTTTTGAGAAGGTTATATATATATCGGATTCGTTATTATAATGTAGAATCTTTTGTAAATGTTTCTAGAGTTCGATTCATTCACGTTGACGATTTAAAAAAATATATTTTGGAATTAGAAGGATTAAATCAATTATATTTAAATTTAATAATTGTTCTAAATGGAGTATCATAACCAACGACATCTTCTGAAGTGGACGCCATTTTACACAGTGAGTATTTGTCATATTTGTAGATAATGACGAATTTACGGGGGTCTAAAGTCAGCGACTAAAAGATAATGCAAAGTTTATTTAATTTCATGATACGCTATATGTTACCAACTACGCAATTAAAATGTTAGTACCAACTGTTAATTGAGTGGCTCTGCTGCCAGGTGGTAAAATTCCATAAACATAGTTTCGGGATAAGTGCACTGAACTGTAACTTTTGGAACGCTCATAAACAGTTTGTTCTACTGGCGCGGTTGAAGATATAGGCAGCCATTACTCTATGACGCATGTGCCGCGTCTCGTATGATTTCAGCGACGCATTCAGCATTCTCAGAGGTGTAGCTCGGCATTACGTTTGCCGATCCAAGCGGGAGTGGTCGGGTTTGCAAGAGAGCCCTTTGCCATAGTAGGTAGAAAGAATCCATTTAATTCCTTCAGAAGTTATATCGCTTACAAGTGTGTAGTTTGTTGAAGAATTTTAGCGGTTGTTCAGCTAGAACTAGGACTACCAGAAATCCCAAAAGCCAAATCGGGACATTCGCCGTATGTTGTGTCATTTCTTGCCAATTATGACAAAAGTTTTAATATATGAACATGATATTCAATGCTCTCTCAACACGCCCCTCTCCTCAAGGTCAAACAGCCCCGTTTATTCGTGTTTAAGGAAGTAAAAGGGACCGCTTAACCCTACTCCTAGGGGAGAGCAGGTGCAGTCAATCGCACCAGCAATAAATAGAGATATTGTTTTCACCAGCAATGGGGATTTTCAGAAGAAATAATGGTTTTTAGGGCGTCTTAAATTGGGCTCATATGTTTTATTCACGGGACTTGAGGCTGTCCGGGACGCTTTCCAGGACAATAGCGAAAAACCGGCACTGTTCCGGCGAAATCGGGACGTCTGGTAACCCTAGCTATTGCGTCCCCCCGCGTTCGATTCGTACGATTCAGAAATGGCGTGAAGAGACTCGGGCAGCAACACAGAAGGATGCCAATAGTCGCCAATCTCGTTTGACCAGGGCGAGCAAGTCCATTTCTATAGAGAGACCTCCCACTAGACGTAACATAAGTTAATTAAGACAATTTTTAAATGCAAAATAAAAATCAAATACAATTAAGATAAAAACTCGTCTAATAGAAACATTGCGTTAAGAATATTAAAATACAAATGCAACTTTAAAATATGGAATAAAAATCCCTGAGATCTGGACATGTTTCGGGAGATACATCTCCCTTCACATATCCAGTTAAATAAAGAAGTCTTCCATTGCCAAGCACTCTTGGGAACATAATCATATATTTAATTTTTCTAACCCACATTTAATTTGCAAACCAAAATCTCCAGTTGAACTTGACTTCCTGGAGGATTTTCATATTTTTAGCAATATTGATTCGATTGTCAATGAAACATTTGCAGTTCCAGTATTTCCCGCTTGTTGGCACACAATAGTTAACTTCAACCGATTGAGATAGTTTTTGTTCTTTGGCAACACTTTCAATTCTGGGTTAATTTTCATTTTATTATACACACAGATTTTTCATTTCTGCTGATGAAGGGAGATGTATCTCCCGAAACATGTTCAGATCCCAAGGATTTTTATTGCGTATTTTAACCTTGCATTTGTATTTTAATAAAATACAATTAGTTTAATTTTTGTTCTCTCATTTCATTAGAACGTGGTCGTTATTAATTATGATGCTTAAATGTTGTATTTTAATCTGAATTGCGTAACTATGCCAAGTTTCAAGTCGATTTGGCATTCGTAAAATGGTTTGGTTTGGGTTGGTTTGGTTAAATAACGTCGCACTAGAGCTGCACAATGGGCTATTGGCGACGGTTCGGGGCCTATCTCGAAGGAAAGGCCCGGGAACGATGCCTCGTATTTTTGAACCATGGTCAGATGGCGAGGACAACACTTGAGCTGGCACCCAACACCTTCAATTGACGTCGGGACTTTGGACCCCGATCAGATGTATCGTGCATCAGTCCCGTATACACGCCGTTAATTTTTTGTGGATGTTCTGGACGACATTCTAGTATTTTGGTAGCGAAGTTGGCAACCCTCCGATCGCAATATCACAACTTTTTACTATTTTTTTAGTCTAGTCCATCGCAAGGTTTGAACCGGGGACCCCTTGGATTCCCAGCTGACGCCTTAATACACTCGGCCACGGATGCCCTCGTAAAATGGTTTGAGTTGAATTACAATATTTGGGGCCGCAACATCAGGCAGACTGAGGTAGAAAAAAGCGTGTGTGTGAAAATACATTTTCAACCTTCATTCATCTCAGTACTTCCGTAATTTAGGCTCGTGGTGTCCCATCATTCATCTGTCACCATTGGAAGTTTATGTATTCCCGCCTGAATAGGTCAGTGGACTTGTGAGGCAGTCCAACGACTCTCTGGACCGTCAACAGACGACATTCCGCGGGGCGGGGATGTCTAATGAAATCGAAGAGCAACCCTTCGGGCGATCGCTGCTTTTGCATGCAAATCGCCTCTTCTCATTGGACATGTTTGAGAAATTTCCTACTTTCGTTTTTTCTTATTATAGTCTGATTTAAGATTTTATTAATAATTAAAAAAAATATTTGTATTTTGAAAAAAATCTGTAATATTTTATTAGAATTTGGAATAAATTCGATAATATTTTAATCGGAATAGATTCTATAATATTTATTCGCAATATATTCTATAATATTTTATTCGAAATAGATTATATAATATTTTATTTGTATTTGGAATAGATTCTATAATATTTTATTCGGAATATATTCTATAATATTTTATTCAGAATATATTCTATAAAATTTTAATAGAATTTGGAATAGATTCAATAATGTTTTATAGATTGGTCAGAGGTATTTGGAATATATTCAATAGTATTTTATAGAGTGGTCAGAGGTATTTGGAATAGACTCCATAATATTTTATTTGGAATAGATTCTATGATATTTTATTTGTATTTGGAATATATTTTATAATATTTTATTCGGAATAGATTTCATAATATTTTATTCGGAATAGATTTCATAATATATTATTAGAATTTGGAATAGATTCTATAATATTTTATTAGAATTTGAAATAGATTCTATGCTATTTAATTATAAGTACCAGGGGACCGAGCCCAGCTCGCTTTCATATTTTTTACTTAATAATAGTTTTAATGAATCGAATTAAATGCAAATGCTTTGAAATGTCCATATCAGCGGTTAGACGTTTCGTGATATTTTTTTTATCGTCTAACGTATTTTTATCGACATATCCTTAAGTTCTTAGAAATATGCTCATAAAACTGGTTAAACGCGTCAAGGTTGAAACGATACCGTATAAATTCTGCAAAAGTGACTTAAATTAATGTTATTAGCGATTCCGAGCGACTAATACAACCGTTCGCACAATTGTAGTACAAACATTTCATTTGCATGATAAAACGGGACAACATTCTTGTTGTTCAGTATTTTAGTAACCTTTTGAAATGATGTTTGCTTCAGTCTAACTCTTGAGTAACTGAATGGACTTTTAAATACTATGCAAAGTAGCTTTGTTATTAAGAAGATTAGGATAATGGAGATCAAATTATTTTTTGCTACTGCAAAATTATTTCGGTATTTTTTCTTGTCTTCAAACTGCATACACAAATAATCAGGAACGAACAATGTTTTATATTCTTATTAAACGTGTAATCAATAATAAAGATATTTACTTATTTCGACTTTACTTATTCGCTTTTTTTTTTTGTTGTTGTTGCTAGGCAACGATATGCACTGAATAGTGCAACGCCATAAAACAATGCAAACTTTACATTACAATGTAACGGGAAAGACGAGATTTGATGCCGGCCGGGTATCAAATGAAGGACAGAAAACGCAGGTCCGCTACTATTGGCTGCGACCAAAGGAGGGAAACCACCCCGATTGGCGATTATGTGTGATTCGGAATTAATCGTAGTGACGAAAATGATCGAAAATGTTTTATATTTAATTCAGTGTAAAATAATATAATTTGAACCAATACCGATGCCGGTATATTTCATTATAACGGCATCGAAAATCAACCTTCTATAAAATTAAACTTTTTCTATAATCTAAATATAAGAGTTTTTATTATAATAGTAGTAGTACTACATTTATAATAGTAGTTACGAATAAACTAATATTAATCTATTTTTTTCTGTTAAACAGATTTTTTTAATGATAAAGCTGCCGTTCTCGACTTTTCAATACACATATATTATTTTATTTAGCCTAATGTTTGAAAATGACACGTGTTGAAATTTGCGACAGTTGTTAGGAATAGTTCATAATTTTGTTCCTAAGAAAAGGTTACAGAATATAAAATATGAGTTGGTAGCTTGCAGTCTGGGTCTTGAAAACAATATAGTTACTTTGAACACACTTTTATTAACAAAATACTTATTTAAAGTAACATGATAAAAATAATTAAAAACACATTTACGGTAAATGTAAAATTTATTTTTAAAAAGAGTTTTAAATTTGCTGAAATTAATTTCTCTGTTTGTATGTGAAAACTTTTTTTTTCAAGCGTTTAAATTACTATGTACGTTTTAATTAAAAACTCTATTTCCGTTGTTATATTGTATAAAGTCTCTTTACTCATTTAATTATCTGCTTGAAACTAAACATATTAACGTAATACGAGAACATTATTCAGTATTTTGTTATTACTATCTAATGCAATTTAATATCGACAATAATTTCATATTTAATTAGGCAGGTGCAAGGTTATTTCGGACAAACCTTTAAATAAAGAAGAAACTTATTTGAAATAACAAAGTAAATAAATTTAAAACACGTTTATAGTAAATGATGTGAAATTTCTATTTACAAATAATTTTAAGTTTGTTAATGAAAAATTTAAACTCCTTTTCCGTTGTTCTATTGTAAAATCTCATTACTAATTTTCAATCACTCTCTAAACTAAACTTACTTACGTAATTCGAGAAACAGTTCATTATTAAATTGTACAAAATATCATAGAAATGTTGCTTTTACATTAAGAACTTTATATGACAAATTTGCTGGTATCAGTTATACAGAGAAAAAAATATCATTTAAAACAATTTAACGTTTTCATTAATTATTTTCTCATTAGAAATTGGAATTAATAAATACCAAACCATTTTTATAGACACTATGCATGACATGGTCCCGAGATTAAAATTTTGACGGAATAACAAAAACGCATGGTCGATTAGCCTTTGTGATTGGTGAATAACAAACCATGTGGTTACCATCAACCAATAAAAAATGCACGTGAAGTCACTTATATCTTGAAATGGCGTCATGTAATTTCCACACAAAGCAGCGCAAAGTGTCCATGGTAAACAAATGTTAACTTTTGGAAACACTTCCTTTTTTCACAATTTCCAAAACATATCTTGAAAACTGGAAAACTCAGAATTTTTCTTTATTTCTTGTTTAATACTATCAGAAATAAGTGTATTTATGAACAATTGGTAAAATAAAAGCTATAAATAATAGAAGAAAATAGTTTATTAAATGTATAAAATTATATTTTTACCTTTATAAATATTGCTTAAAATTAATTTAATAAAACTTCTTTTATTTATATCCATTAGCATATAAATTCTAAAAAAAATATTTATTAACAATTGCTAAATTAAAACTTATCAAATAAAAATTTATAACAAAGTTAAATTTTAAATGTAAATAAATATATATTTTATAAACAACATGTAACATTAATTTAATAAAAACTTATTCAATTGATTTCATTGGAATATAAATACTTAACAAAACAAACGCAATTGCTTCTAATTTTTGTTTTGAAAATTCCATATTCTATTTACGGAAATACATAATCCATTTTACATGGAATAAAAAAATCTACTTGTTTATCCAAACGATATTTTTTTATATGGAATTTTAAAAATTTCTCTTGTGAATTCCACTTATGACGTCACGTGCAGAAACAGTAAAAAATCGCAGGATTAAATTTGTTTAAACTTTGATTATTTTAAATGCAAACGATTTTGTTCAAGTTCTTTTTAAATATTTATTAGAAAATTTATAGCATTTAGTAGACGAAATAGTCACGTGATTAGAATGTGTATTTTGTTTATTTAAAAACGCAAACGATTTTTCAATTTTAATTTTAATTTACTGATGTTTCCTTCGTTTATTTATGAGAAAAAAATACTTTATTTTAAAATAAAAACTATAATGAAAATACATCATCACAATATTTTGCACGTTTTAAATTAAAATAACATATGAAGAATTAAATAACATTTAACTGCTATTGGCATATAACCTATTAACTCATACGCGATGAATAATTTGCAATGGAAAGCGTTAAATGGAACTTTTAATCTACTTATTTCACCCTCTAAATGAAATTTTTCGAAGATGAAACCTATCCCAATCGAATTTTTACCCCGAAAATTGCTAATACATCAATTTTTGTGAAAATCGTTAGAGCGGATTTGGAGATTGTGCAAACAAACAAACGAACAAACAAATATAGTGACATTGCTCGTTTAATAGTATTAGATTTGGAATAGATTCTATAATATTTTATTCAGAATAGATTTCATAATATTTTATTCGGAATAGACTACATTATATTTTATTTGGAATAGATTTCTTAATATTGTTTTGAATTTGGAATGCATTCTATAACAGTGTAATTTGGAATATATTCCATAATATTAATTTAAAATTTGGAAAAGATTCTATAATATTTTATTAGAATTTGGGATAAATTCTATAATATTTTATTACAATTTTTAATAGATACTATAATATTTATTTCGGAATACATTCCATAATATTTTATTAGAATTTGAAATAGATTCTATAATATTTTATTAGAATTTGAAATAGATTCTATAATATTTTATTATAATTTGGGATAAATTCTATAATATTCTATTACAATTTTGAATAGATACTACAATATTTATTTCGGAATACATTCCATAATATTTTATTATAATTTGGAATAGATTCTCTAATATTTTATTAGAATTTGAAATAGATTCTACAATATTTTATTATAATTTGGAGTAGATTCTATGATATTTTATTATAATTTGGAATAGATTCTATAATATTTTATTCGGAATAGATTGCATAATATTTTATTCGGAATAGACTACATTATATTTTATTTGGAATAGATTTCTTAATATTGTTTTGAATTTGGAATGCATTCTATAACAGTGTAATTTGGAATATATTCCATAATATTAATTTAAAATTTGGAAAAGATTCTATAATATTTTATTAGAATTTGGGATAAATTCTATAATATTTTATTACAATTTTTAATAGATACTATAATATTTATTTCGGAATACATTCCATAATATTTTATTAGAATTTGAAATAGATTCTATAATATTTTATTAGAATTTGAAATAGATTCTATAATATTTTATTATAATTTGGGATAAATTCTATAATATTCTATTACAATTTTGAATAGATACTACAATATTTATTTCGGAATACATTCCATAATATTTTATTATAATTTGGAATAGATTCTCTAATATTTTATTAGAATCTGAAATAGATTCTACAATATTTTATTATAATTTGGAGTAGATTCTATGATATTTTATTATAATTTGGAATAGATTCTATAATATTTTATTCGGAATAGATTGCATAATATTTTATTCGGAATAGACTACATTATATTTTATTTGGAATAGATTTCTTAATATTGTTTTGAATTTGGAATGCATTCTATAACAGTGTAATTTGGAATATATTCCATAATATTAATTTAAAATTTGGAAAAGATTCTATAATATTTTATTAGAATTTGGGATAAATTCTATAATATTTTATTACAATTTTTAATAGATACTATAATATTTATTTCGGAATACATTCCATAATATTTTATTAGAATTTGAAATAGATTCTATAATATTTTATTAGAATTTGAAATAGATTCTATAATATTTTATTATAATTTGGGATAAATTCTATAATATTCTATTACAATTTTGAATAGATACTACAATATTTATTTCGGAATACATTCCATAATATTTTATTATAATTTTGAATAGATTCTCTAATATTTTATTAGAATTTGAAATAGATTCTACAATATTTTATTATAATTTGGAGTAGATTCTATGATATTTTATTATAATTTGGAATAGATTCTATAATATTTTATTCGGAATAGATTGCATAATATTTTATTCGGAATGGATTCTATAGTATTTTTTTATTTGTATTTGGAATAGTTTCTATAATATTTTATTCGGAACAGAATCTATAATATTTTATTAGAATTTGGAATAGTTTTTATAATATTTTATTAGAATTTGGAATAGATTTTATAATATTTTATTAGAATTTGGAATAGATTCTATAATATTTTATTAGAATTTGGAATAGAGTCTATAATATTTTATAGAGTGGTCAGTGAAATTTGGAATAGATACCATAATATTTTATTAGAATATGGAATAGATTCTATAATATTTTATTCGAATTTGGAATAGATTCTATAATATTTTATTCGAATTTGGAATATTTTATTAGGAATAGATTCCATAATATATTATTCGAAATAGATTTTCTAATATTTTATTTGGAATATATTCTTTAATATTTAAAACAGCTGTTCATAGATTCGTTATGTATGTGCGGAGTACATATTCTAAAACAAATAATATACAAATGCAAACATATGTAGCAAAATTGTTGGGTTTCCGCTTGAATATTTTATTGTAAAATTGGCCTGGGTACATCAGTAATGCATATTTTATAACATGCTATTAGCTAGGTTGCTCTGTTACTATTAGCTAGGTTGCTCTGTTACTATTAGCTAGGTTTGTCTGTTACTATTAGCTAGGTTGCTCTGTTACTATTAGCTAGGTTGCTCTGTTACTACTAGCTAGGTTGCTCTGTTCCTATTAGCTAGGTTGCTCTGTTCCTATTAGCTAGGTTGCTCTGTTACTATTAGCTAGGTTGCTCTGTTACTATTAGCTAGGTTGCTCTGTTACTATTAGCTAGGTTGCTCTGTTACTATTAGCTAGGTTGCTCTGTTCCTATTAGCTAGGTTCCTCTGTTACTATTAGCTAGGTTGCTCTGTTCTTATTAGCTAGGTTGCTCTGTTACTATTAGCTAGGTTGCTCTGTTACTATTAGCTAGGTTGCTCTGTTCCTATTAGCTAGACCTTAGTAAATAGGAGAACTTTAGTGGGGTATGAATTAAACCAGCAATTCTCAATTAGCATTAAACCATGGACCCCTAACTAAAACAAAAAAAGGTCCAGGGACCCCTATTTTCATATGCTCATGGATGTCTCCCCGCTTTCTGGACATATACACTTTGCAATTTTCTTTGAATGAAAATGAAGAACAGAAAAAATTCCGAATTTATTTTAAATATAATTTCTTTAATCCCAGTTTTCACTAAGGATGTGGACCCAAATTTACACAAAACAAACACGCAGAAAAGGTAACACCAATATCAGCAGTTTAATTACACTTTTCATCTTTTAGGTGCACATTTAACACTCATTTATACTCATATGTGAAAACACTATAATATTCACTAAAGTTAGTTACTGCAATAATATTCTTAATTGCAGTAACTGCAACTGCAGTAACTGCATCATTTTTTGTTTGTGATCCTGAAAATCCCGTAACATCTACCAGACAGCCCCTGGGCATCTGTGGATCCCACCATTTGGGAATCCTTGAATTAAACTACTGAAGTTAAAATTAAATTAGATGGTTTGTGTATGTCAGTAGCGGCTCGTGGACTACAGCAAGTACAGCCGGGCTGCACCAAATTTTATTAGTGTATTTTAAAACTAAAATTATATATGTGGCGACTGGACTATCGCCTGTTCACCGTAAGCCATATCAGAACCTCACTGCCCGTTCACCGCAGTCCTTTCTTCAGTAACTCGCCGAGCGACACCGAACTGAAGTGAACTTCTCGCATTGTTTTCAAGAGCGATGTTTCGAAAGTAATTTGTAACAATAAAATGAATGAGTCTGACGATAGCACACTTATTGTTTTTATACGCGGCTCAACACTCTTCATATATTTTACTAATTTTCTTAAATGAAGATTAGAATTGGAAATAAAGATGATATTTCTACGGTAAGTTAAAAAAAAAATCTCCGATAAATAGCGAACTTGTTGCCGTAATGCACACTTCAAGAGCGGAAAAAACTCCATTCAATCAAAACTGCAGCCAAAAAACGAAGTGAGAAATCGGCCGCATCGTTGCCATGACAACCTTACGTAGTATGACTTCCCCTACACGTTAAAATGGAGGATGTGACGACACAAACGCAGTCCAAAAGGATTTTTTTCAAATATGCCGTACTTGGGATTTCGATGAAATGATTGGCTCGTGTGTGAATCGGCGGGGCAGGCTGAGGGAAAACCGAGAATTTCTAAGAATCCCTCCTAACGGAAGTAGTTTTGGATCGCAAATGAACGATGACGTACTCAAATTTAAGTAACAGTACTTTCTCAAAAATGGACAGTGTGATATGATATTGCTGATCTCTCAGCTTCTATTCAAGCCCATCTTACCAAAGCGATCTGACACACTTAAAATAGTTGTTCAGAAGATGGTTTTCAACATTGTTTGGTGACGAAAACTGAGTTATTTTAATTCAATTATCTTATTTCCCATTCTTTATATACATATTTTTAGCATTTCTTCTGTTTATAACTTCTTGAAGTCGCCTGGACTGTGGTCACTGAACTCTAACTGTAACTGCTGGAAAGGTCAAAACTTGCTTCGTCTATGGGCGCGTTGAAGCCAATTGAAAGCTGCCATGGTGTGCCCCAACATTTTTTAAAAAGTGATTTAGTGGTGTTTCTTAATACCATAGCTTTGTAGAAATATTAAATGTATATAAATATGTTATGCTAAATTAATTGTCATACTATGTCAGATCTCAAATGTCCGGCGTCAACGGCGTTAACTCCGATGAATCGGTATGAATCGCAAGATGGTCACCGAGTTGCACCCCATATTGAAGATTAAAGATTGATTGTCATACTGGAGGCGAAGGCTCTTCCGGAGCCACCACCTTCGTAAACCCTGAAGACTCAACAAACTAATAGAATTAATTTTTATATAGCCAGACAAATAGTTTTTTGCTCTTGCTTTTTATGTATTTCGACTTTGACATGCAAATGACTTCCTATTTTAATAGCAGATTGCATTTAAAGTGGGTTAAAAAAAAAATTGGCCAAAAGCAATACATGTCGGTTTATTTTAGCATGAAAAATATACGAAATATTCCGATAACAAGAAAAGTGGGGCACATCATGGCTGCTTCTACATCGACTTCAAGTCAAGAAAATGTCTTGCCCGCTCCAGAAGTTACAGTTAGAGATCAGTGACTGTGGTGCTCGAAGATATGGGTTCGAATCCCGATAGGTCTTGGTTGTAATCTTATATATATTTCTCTTACGCGGTGATCGAAAAACGCATTATTTCTATATGTGGAATGGCAACACGAAACTTTTGTTTACATCAACAATCGCGGTCGCCATTGAATGGCCGCGCTATTTAAAAATGAATTTTAGGATTGCCTAGCCATTTTGATGTCTCGATATTTTAATGTTTTTCGAAGAATGAGTTGAAGCTGTGCTGCTGCAGTGTATAAGAAAGCGTATTCGATGATCCAGCGAAAGCTATGTCAGACGAACTTTTGTTTACAAAATCAACAATCGTGGTCGCCATTCAATCGCCGCGGTATTTGAAAATGAATTTTAGGATTGCTTAGCCATTTTGATGTCTCGATATTTTAATGTTTTTCGCAGAATGAGTTGAGCAAGAAAGCTTCTTCGCAGATCCATCGAAAGCGTAGATGATAGCTATTTGTAGAAGTTGATAATTTCGGGTGCATGACGGAAGTTAGCGAATTTTGTGGGGCCTTTTTCGGGAAAGTTCGCCTACCACATTTATTAAAGGATTTGTTATCTGATAATACAGGCAAAGGAAAAAAACTATCGTCAACATGGTTTCTCCTTTATATGCAACTGAACAGAAAAGGACTGAAACTACTAATCGATGTATGGATAAAAATAGTGGATGTTTCCGCAGCATTATGGATAAATTAGACGTTTTATTGAGAGAAGTAAATCCATTTGCTGAATCATATCTTCAAATGCACCAATTAGCCAAAAGTAATCCTACGGCAGAGGTCAAGTTAGTTTTTTTTGGAAATTCCAACGACGGTACAATGCATCTATCCTATAGGTGAACATTGCCAAAGATATCGCCTATGAATCAGTGCCCAAATCCTATGGTATATCCCCTACTTTTTTTCGAGGAAAATTCGGTTGGCCGAGCAAGGGGAAGAAAGGCGCACTGCCAAACGTATTCAAGTTACACAATTGCACTATTACGCTTACAGGCTGGCAGTGCGAGAGGAATTTAGTATTTTGCGGAAAACTCTTTCAGTAATACATTGTTGATGCCTACGTGAAAACAGAAGATTCCCGTTTAAATTATTGCACCTAAACCAAGAGAACTTGAGAATTGAGCTGTACCAAGGTCTTTTGGATGCTTTACTGAAGTATGTAATAGTTTTCAGCAAGCGTGTAGAGAGCTTGGGTTTCTGGACGGTGCTCAACATTGGCATGATACATTAAGCGAGGCATCACACATAAGAATGCCACGTCATTTACGAATGCCCTTTGTTGTTATTTGTGGGTTTGGAGAAATAGAAGGTATACCTTCACTATGGACACAGCATTGCAATGTTCTTTCTGAAGATTTTGTGCACCAGTACTCGCAAGAAACTGGAGTACAAAATGCCTCTTCTGAAATTAATGAACAAAAAGAAGCTAAAGGTCGACTCAACATTGAAAAGCTCAATGCTGAACAGAAAATTGTTCTTACAATGGTTCCAAGTGCTGTGTATGAAAAGAAGACGTCTAAATTTTTTTTTTAGATGGGCCAGCAGGAACAGGAAAGACTTTTGTGTATTCTACTTTATTGCATATAAAATGGGGCCAGGGGAAAGGAGACCAAGCAACACATGTTGCATCTACTGGAATTGCTGCTACATTGTTAAGTGGAGGACGAACTGCTCATATAACTTTTAAGATAACCCTTATCTTGAAGCAACATTAACCTGTAATTTAAAACCCAATACACCTGAAGCACGAATATTCAAATTAATTATTTGGGATGAGGCACCTATGTATATGCCTTTTTGGCTGTTGATATACTTTTGCAAGATTTGACTCATTGCTCTGAGCCATTTGGGGGAAAAGTTGTGCTTTTAGGCGAAAATTTTCGTCAAGTGTTACCTGTAATTCCTAGAAGTTCCCGTGTTTTGACAATTGCTAGCTGCTTGAAAAAGCATGCTTTGTGGACTGAATTTCATGTTTTGTATCCGAAAATATACGTGCTCTTCTTCATGAAAGGGAGTTTGCAAAATGGTTGTTCAGTTATCTAGCAATACAAGATCCAATTAAATAACTGTATGATGATCTTGATTTTTTAACAGATTGGTTTTCCATCGGACAACAATATGCCTTTTTCGTTCAGAAGAAAATAATTTCCAATCCGTTTAGCTTTTTCTATGACTGTTAATAAGTCACAAGGCCAAACATTCAACGAAATCTGTTTAGTTTTATCCAAACCTGTAATTAGTCGTGGGCGATTGTATGTTGGTCTTTTAACAGTGCGATCATTTAACCGTGTTTCAATAATAGCTACACATTCAGAGACATACAATTGTGTGTTTAAAGGTTCTAATGTAAGTAATTTTCTGTTTAAACTATAAAATTGAAAATTTAGGGAAACTTTTACGAATTTCTACGTAGTATCTGCCAACAGCAATGTTTATATGTAGTTTTTAATAATATTTCATTTCAAATGTTGCATTTTAAACTAACAGTTATGTCATTAGAAATTGTAATTCATCAACAAAGCATTCACAAGTCAGTTTAATCATGATTTTTGTTTACATTCTTATTATACCTTTGAAAAAAATTTCAGCTTTCTGAGTTTCAAATTTGATTTATATTACTAAAAATGTTTTTTTGCTAGGACACATTATTATTGTGTCCCACCTTATAGCGAGCGAAGCGAGAATTGGTTTGCGAAGCAAACCAAAGAGGATTGCATAGCAATCCTCCGGGGGTTGGCGGAGCGTCAGCGGAGCAGGGGGCAGAGCCCCCTAGTTGTTGATATTTATTGAAAGTGATTTGTGAAAACTGCCTAATAGGCATGCATGTACTCTATTTATTCAATGCAGTACTCATTTTTAAGTACATGTCTTTTCAAAATTGAAATTTAATATGGCTTGAACAGAAGCTGAGATTAGCAATATTAAATCACATTGGTAGTTTTTTTTAGAAAGTACGTTTACCGTATATACTCGCGAATAAGCCGAGAAATTTAAGTCAAAACTTTCATCAAAAAGTAGGGGGGTCGGCTTATACGCGGGTCATTAAAATTTCTAATATAATTTGCCTAAAATGGGAAAAGAAGAGAAGTTGAAATTAGCGGATCCTTCTGAAAACGCGCCGACACATTTCCGAGATCGAGAATCTGCGTCACGTGCTAACTGAAGACCGTTCTGCGCACCGCGGCGTAATCGTAACGCAAAATTTAAGTACTCACATAAATAATCTGTTTAACTTAATAAAAAGTATATATTTTGATAAATATTTAATTGGTTTTTAAAATTTATGAAGCTAGTAAACGTTACTGTAATAGAATTTCGGATGGAAGACTAAGAAGTTGACATCGTGCGTAGCGAATGACACCACTTTAAAGTCAATGTCTTCTTTGCTCGATTGCAATAATTAAACAACATGTATTTCCCTTATACAGATTTTATTCCTTGCTAATATTATGTACAGATATTAATAGTTGTTTCATTAGTATTTTGGATGGAATTGGCTTTAAAGCGGTAAAATCGGGGTTGCTAATTGGCGAATTCAAGTTCTACTTTCAAGTCATTTATCTCGTAATTAAAAACTAAATATTTTAATAAGAAGTATATATTCATCCATAAAGAGGTAGTATTTCCTTCCGATATGAATAAAAAAAATGCTCATCCGTATTTAATAGCGACAGTAGTCAACGATGTTGACAGAAAATAGTTGACGTTTTCTAAGTTTTTAAACCTTTTCAAAACGATGTTAAGGATTAGAAATTGATAATAAGGAAGATTTAATTTAAGAAGTCGATGGAAAGACACCAGAACATCGCGAGTGGTATATACTTTTAAGCCCGATGAATCGTCACGAACTTCAAGGAAGGCCGTTTCTCCAGCCACTTTCTTTAAACTTTTAATTTCTAGGCTTAAATATTTATTTTTCTAATTAAAATTTCGCTCTTTTGTCGAAGATTTGCCGATTTTAATCGGAATTTTTCATGTACGAAAATACAACTCGGCTTATACGCGAGTTTTCGATTTTGGACAAAAAAATCGGCCTAAAATTAAGAGGTCGGCTTATACGCGGATCGGCTTATACGCGAGTATATACGGTACTTACATTTAAGTACGACATCGCTCATTTCGATGCAATTATACTCAAAGAAAAACGAGTACGTTTAAGTCCTCAGTACGTTAAGTGTCTTATGAATTTAGCATCGAATGTACTCAAAAATGAGTACATTTTACTTATTTTTGAATACCTATTTTTGGCAGTGGACTGAGCAGTGGTAGGCCTCCGTGACCGAGCGGTTAAAGGCGTCAGCTGGGAATCTGAAGATTCCTGGTTCGATCCTAGACGATGGACTTGACAAAGAAAAGTAAAAAGTAGTGATCTTGTGATCGGAGGGTTGCCAGTTTCTCTACAAAAAACTAGAAAGAGTCGTCCAGAACATCCGCAAAAATTAACGGCGTATATATGGGACTGGTGCACGATAAATCGGATCGGAGTCCAAAGTCCCGACGTCTATTGAAGGCGTTGGGTGCCAGTTCAGGTGTTTCTTCATGGTTCATCTGACCATGGTTCTAAAATAACGAGGCATCGTTCCCGGGTCATTCCTTCGAGATAGACCCCGAACCGTCTCCAATAGCGCACTGTGCAGCTCTAGTGCGACGGTTTTTAATACAACCAAACCAGAACATCCGCAAAAATTAACGCAAAATGAACATCCGCAAAAATTAACTGGTGCACGATACATCTGATCGGGGTCCAAAGTCCCGACGTCTATTGAAGGCGTTGGGTGCCAGCTCAGGTGCTGTCCTCGCCATCTGACCATGGTTCAAAAATACGAGGCATCGTTCCCGGGTCTTTCCTTCGAGATAGGCCCCGAACCGTCGCCAATAGCCCACTGTGCAGCTCTAGTGCGACGTTTATTAATAAAACCAAACCAAACCAGAACATCCGCAAAAATTAACGGCGTATATACGGGACTGGTGCACGATACATTTGATCGGGGTCTAAAGTCCCGACGTCAATTGAAGGCGTTGGGTGCCAGTTCAGGTGTTTCCTCGTCATCTGATTGTTCAAAAATACGAGGCATCGTTCCCGGGTGTTTCCTTCGAGATAGGCCCCGAACCGTCTCCAATAGCCCACTGTGCAGCTCTAGTGCGACGTTAATTAAACAAACCAAACCAAACCTCGTCATCTGACCATGGTTCTAAAATAACGAGGTTCATGAATGAATGTGTATGTGTTCCCGGGTCTATCCTTCGAAATAGACATCGAACCGTCGCCAATAGCGCCCTGTGCAGCTCCAGTGTGACGTTAATTAACCAAACCAAACCAAGCCAAGTGACACTGCATCTTGAAACCAGTCGCCCAGCTGACTATCCATCAAAATAATCACTTACATTGCCGGAGCACGTGTGTTTGTGTTTATTTCGATTCTGATCTAATAAACATAGCGGCAGCCCCAAGCCTAACCCTGTGAACCGGTTCGCAACTGATCAAAAGAAGAGTTAGGAAAGCGCGACCATCCTCACTGACATGAAGAGTCTCTGATGAATCTCCCGATAATGCAAATTATCAATGGCTGCATAATTTATTATTGACAACGCCCTCTGGCTGTGGAAGATGACAACAAACTTCTTTATTGCTGGAGATCGTCGGAAGAGAGCATTGTTTTTGCTGAAGAGTTTCTCGGAATCTTGGTTTTGTCTTTCCGAAGAACGGTTTGAGGTCAAGGTTGCTCTTAATCGGTAATAGGTGTTTTGCTCTGGAAGGGTCGCAGTGGACAAAGCTGGGGATGTAAACAATTTCTTAACAAAGCGGGACATCTGTTGAGTGGCTGTATCTTTTTTAACATCGGTTCCAGCTCAAGGTTACCTTGAAAGGATTTAATAATGTTTAATTTTTTTTTTTAAATATATCTTAAAAAGATATTGAAGAGCCCAAAGATAATTTTTGAATATTATATGGTTTGGTTTAGTTAGTTAACGTAACACTAGAGCTGCACAGTGGGCTATTGGCATTGATGTCGATTGCTTAAATGCAAATTGAGTTATTACAGTTAGTTTATGGTGATCTGGGTTCGATTCCCGATAAGTCTTGTTGGTAATTGTTGATATTTATTCAAAATGATCTATGAAGACAGCCTATGCAGCCAAGCAACTGCTCTTTGTATTTATTTTTACTCATTTTTGAGAACATATCTTTTTTAAAAATGAAACTTATGTATTCGGAGCTATGATAAGTACTCAGAAATGAGTACATTTTACTTATTTTTGAGTGCCTATATTTAACAGTGTACCAAGCTCGTCTACTTAGAATTGGTCTTTGCCTTGTTTAAGATATCTAGTTCTCCTGACTAGCATCTCCATGTACGCTCGCCTGTGTGAGGAAAATCATCTTGGCGCGATAATTGTTCCAGCTTTGGCGATATTGATAAGTTTAGTATTTCGCAACCCTGTGGAAGGAATTGCTGTTCGACATTTTGACTGACCTTTTTTGTTTTGTTTTTTAAATGGCATTGTAATTGTAGCATGGAGAAGAGCTAGTTTTTTCGCAATAAATTGCGACCATGGTAATTTCACGATTTAAGAACATGCATTCGATTTATTGATATATATATATATATTTTAATATATTTATTTGATTGTAATTCGCAATTTTAATATTATTGTAATTATAAAAATGATTTTACGAATATCTAAGAAATTATATTATACCATCGTGGGACATACCATAAACCAGGTTGGCCATTTATTCACCCCGAGACCTTTGTAACATTAACTTTGTTATATTAAAATAGTATAAATTTAGTTTGCTTATAATTACAGAAAAGGATTTATGAATTATAAGAAATGCTTATGTGAATCAAAAATACTCCATACACAAATACAATTTCTTTATAAACATTCGTTATGTATTTCAAATTAACCTTATATAACTTGTAACTTCCATAAATTACTTGCTTTTTTTTCTGTTTCTTAATTTTTTTTTCTACAGAATACTTAATTACAAAATATTAAAGATATTATACTTTGTTTATTAGTTCAAATTTTTAATGTTTTATAAGACTATTTTTGAAATAAATACTACACTTTATTTCGAGCGCCCACTCTTTCCTCATTAATAAGCAGAAAATGTCCCCCTCCCTCCACACATCTACGCCAAACAGTTGAATATCAATAAAAAAAAACATCAATTTAAACAACCATATGCTGTAAGCTTGAATCTCCCGGGGAAGGGAATTAATGCCATACAAGGTTGCAACATTTGGCAATTTATCCCCTCACCGCCAAACAATTATCGCGCCAAGATGCTTTTCCTCACACAGGAGAGCGCACATGGAGATGATAGTAGTTCTCTTGAGTTCTAACACAAAATGTGACGCTGAAGATCTTTTTATGAACTCTACAAGTTTTAATATAATTATGGTAGCAATGTTGTTTCTTCACATTTTAAAGATAACCACTCCTTGGGCTGATTACGATGAGCCCAAGAATCTCGTTAAACACTCCCACGGCATCCGCTCTGTGTCTAGTCTCGCATGGCATATATAATTTTTTCGTCAATAATGCGTACACATTACAAAAAAAAAACGTAGCCCATTCAGCCATTTTTATTTTCAACACATTGAATTAGTTAGGAAATAACTACCTTCATCTCGGAAGCAGATTTTTTTGAAATTTTGTTGCCATATAAGATAACCGACAATTTTGGATTGACAGAATGGATTGTTGTAATACAAATTTGGCGACTTTTCACCTTCCATTGGCAATTTTGAAATCTCGGAATTGGCTGTCCCGAGTTGGATGCAATTAAATAATCCGAATCAATTGATATGTGATTTTGATGTGTAATGGAAAAATCAATTGATGTGTAATGGAAAAATTGGCGATTTTGTAAGGATTGCGGTTATACAAATTTAGCGACTTTTCACCTTCACTTGGCAATTTTAAAATCTCGGAATTGGCTGTCCCTAGTTGGATGCAATTAAATAATCATAATCAATTGATGAGTGATATTGATGTGTAACGGAAAAATCAATTGATTGTAATGGAAAAATTGGCGATTTTGTAAGGATTGCGGTTATACAAATTTAGCGACTTTTCACCTTCACTTGGCAATTTTAAAATCTCGGAATTGGCTGTCCCTAGTTGGATGCAATTAAATAATCATAATCAATTGATGAGTGATATTGATGTGTAACGGAAAAATCAATTGATTGTAATGGAAAAATTGGCGATTTTGTAAGGATTGCGGTTATACAAATTTAGCGACTTTTCACCTTCACTTGGCAATTTTAAAATCTCGGAATTGGCTGTCCCTAGTTGGATGCAATTAAATAATCATAATCAATTGATGAGTGATATTGATGTGTAACGGAAAAATCAATTGATGTGTGATGGAAAAATTTGCGATTTTGTTTGAATTGCGGTAATACAAATTTGGCGACTTTTCACACTCACTTGGCAATATTTAAATCTGGGAATTGGCTGTCCCGAGTTGGATTCAATTAAATAATCAGAATCAATTGATGTGTGATTTTGATGTGTAACGGAAAAATCAATTGATGTGTAATGGTTTAAATTGGCGATTTCGTTTGGATTGCGAAACTACAAATTTGGCGACTTTTCATCTTCACTTGGCAATATTGAAATCTCGGAATTCGCTTTCCCGAGTTGGATGGGATTTTTTTAATTGCTCAGTTAATTAAACAAGTGCAATTGTTGCTCATATGCGCGGTTATCCTTAAGACGTATTCACGTCAAAAATACATTTAGGATATTAATTATTCTTAAGTAATTGGCATTCCTAGTATCCCGGCAAAAGTTAGTATGACATCTGCTACCTACCATACCAGTTCCGCCGCCACTACGTAATCGAAAACATTAAAGTAACTGAGGTTTACAAACTGCATATGTCTCTTAATTACATACACTGAGAGATAAAATGTTTTCTGCCAATAAATTCGCCAGAATTGAAGCACTTTCTTTCTTTCTCCTGACCGCACGTAACGATTTCTACTACTAACTGCTGTGCTTCCAGAAAATCCGAATGCAAATGCCCTAAAACATCGTGTTCTGATAAGGGAAAAAAGCGGTCACTTTCACACTCATTTCTTGGTAACTTCTTCTTTGGGAAAGTGCGGCACGAATTCGAAAGATAAAGAAAGTAGTTTTCTTGGCGGTTTTGGTGATGTACAATCCAACGCTGATGGGTCGCCATTTCCGATACGTGAATATTCCACTGTGACGTCGAACTCTTCAGCGCCATTTAAAACGAATGGGAACGGATGTAGTATAGGACATTTGGTGAGTTTTTTTTGTTGGCGAAGAAAAAAAGTCGACAAAACGGTTTTTTCGATTTGCGCCGCTAAATTGTAGAATTTATTATGAAGTTTTATGCAACTGTTGTTATTTTGTTGTATTCTTCCGCTCTCATTCGAAATTACCGTTAAATATACTTCCGGTAACGCACAAAAACGATTAAGCAGGACGATGACGTCATAGGGTTGCCAGATTGAAAGTAGCCATAAGAATAGAAAATTTTAACAATGTCAGGTAGGGTTGCCATTCTATAAATTTATCGAATAAAATAAAACACGCCAAAAACAACTAGTTCGCCAAATGTCCTATGCTACATCTGTACCAACGAATGTGTTATCGGTTCTGAATGTTGTCTACAACGATCAGCAATAATGCTTTTTTTTGGCGTTTCTTGTAGCTTAGTGGTTTCCAACCACTGATCTCTAACTGTAACTTCTGGATTGGGCAATGCATTTCATTGACTTGAAGCCCATTGAAAGGATGACAACTGTATCCCACTTTCATCGCTTCTACCGCAATATTTCGTATATGTTTCATGTTAAAATAAGCTGACATGCATTGCTTTTGGTTGAGTTTCTTTTTTTTTCTTTTGAAATCCATTTTAAATGCAATCTGCTATTAAAATATAAAGTCATTTACAAGTCAAAGTGGTTGCAATAGCAAAAACTATTTGTTTGGCAATATAAAAATTAATTCTATAAGAAGAAAATTTAATATTTATATACATTTAATAATTCTACAATGCTACGGTATTAAAAAACACAAATAAATCACTTACAAATATTAGGACTACATAAATAGCGGCTTCCACATTGGCTTCAACTCGCCCACAGAGAGAACAAGTTTTGGGCCGTCCAGAAGTTACATTTAGAGTTCAGTGCGACCGACCCTGTTTGATAGAAACCGACAACTGCTCTTAGGCCAAAAGAGAATTTAATTATTCATGGGGAAAATTTTACAAAGCATCTTGCAATTTATTTGTTAATAAGGGTTTTGTTAAATAATCTGATCCCGCTGATTACCAGATCGCTACACTCATATGTTGGGAATCAAATTCGCGTTCTACTACGCTCTTCCCGTTTGTCTATTCAATGGTCTACATTTATTTGTAACTACAAAATTAAAGTGAAAAAAATTTAATTATTTTCCTTACCTTTAATATATAATTTTTTCTTTTAAAAATTTAACGGTTTAGTCATTATGTACATTTTTTATATATCTCAATTATTTTCTTGGCTTCTTTTGGCGAGAATGACGGAATACCATTTGTATTTAACGATCGCCAATGTAAATGCCGTGTTCGTCAATACCTGTTGCAGACCGGCCCACTTGGAGCATGATTCACTGTGCTGAGAGGCCCCATTTGGGTTTGGAATGTGGCATCTTCCACTTGAAAAGTTTCGGTTCGGATTTCGAACAGAGAGAGCACTAGGCCGCCATTGAGTATGGTTGGATAAAAATTCAGCTCCTCCACAAAAAGTATTGTTTGGGAATGTAAATAAAAACTATTTAAGTTTTTAAAAGATGTCTCTTCTCCTTGAGTCTTCCGAACTACAGGAAATGCATCGAACCTGGTAGGTTTGCATTTGCATTTACAAAATTATGGCGCCCGAACAGGGACTCGAGGAAAAAGAGACAATGGAATCTCTCAAACAAAGACGCACAGCCGTGCGAGGTTCATTCACAAAGGCCGTTAAGCTCTTACGTGAGCTTATAACGGAAATGGCTGAAGCCGTGAATGTCCAAATAGCTTTAAATCAGCTAGAAGAAAAAGCCAAAAAACTCTTTGCCGTAGACGTTGTGTTCCTGGAACTCCTGCAGAGTCAGGAAGCGGGATGCAGCCAAGAAGACTTCAATCAAGAATATTACGCTGCCGAAGTCCATGAAGAGGAGCTTATAGCTTGCCGTGTCCGAGCTACAATACATCTAAAAGAATTGACGATCTCGTCGAGAAATGGAGATGCCCTTCGAATCCGAGGAGATTCATTCCCGGCCGCGGTTGTGACCCACTCAGCCGCCCCCATCCCCCCCGTCCCAGTATTGAAGGTCTCGACGACAGATGAAGATGCTATTCGAATCCGAGGCGATTCCTTCCCGGTCGAAGTAGCGACCCCCTCAGCCGACTTCATCCCCCCTGACCCAGTGCGGCGAATGCCGGAAAGGCTTGTGTATGATGCAAGTTGTAAACATAAGGGATTATCGTCTCCGAATCAATGTTTGGAAAAAGTGCCAAACCTTCTTCTTAGTGCATCTGATAGTGTAAACTCAGGTGAGTCAGTAACTTATCGTCATACAAATGTTTGTTTTGGTGTAAAATGCTCACCATTTCAATTAAGTGCCACCATAAATCATCATTTGAATATAGTGCCCCGTGATCTTTCTCCAACTGCCAATCATCTAAGTGTTGATGATTGTATCCCAAGTTTAAGTGACTTGGAGGTCACTGGAAGTCGTCCATTCTATTCGATGGACACTTCTACAGCTGTTAGAAACAGTTTTCGTAGTACGATGACCGAGTGGTGCACATTAGTGATAAATCGAATTAAATACATTCTTTCTGTGACTGATCCTCCTCAGTTCTGGCATAATATACCAGGTGTATAAAAAGCTGCCGACCTCGAGTCTCGTGATTGTTTTACTGAAAAGTTGAAACAATTAAAATGGTGGGAGTGTCCATCTTGGCTCTGAAAGTCAGAATCCAAGTGGCCTTCTAGTGTAAAATTCTAAATGAAGAGATAATTAGTTCTGAGTAACTAAAAAGTGTTAACTGTACATAATGATGTAGTGAAACAAATTGTATTTTGAATATTCTCTTCATATTTAGAAATTTAAGACTCTTTGTATCTCACAACAAACTCTATCGCGGTAACGTGCCAAAGTGGACGAACTGTGAATGCACCAGATCATATGAGATATTAAGCAAAAAACTTTAGAGAATTAATATTTAGAATATTTTTTTCAATTTATACTTTTTTTTGCATTTAAATTTATATGTATATATATTTTGGCATTAATTAGTAGGCATTCTTTTAGTTAGCAAATAATTCATTGTTTTTGTGTTCAATGAACAATATGAGTGTATTTGTATATATTTTTGTATCCTTTTTGTATATTTGACTTTGCTTTTTGTGGGGAGAGCTGAAGTAAGTAAAAATTTGAGTTTATAAGTTTAAACTCAAAGGTGGGAGAATGTTGCAGACCGGCCCACTTGGAGCATGATTCACTGTGCTGAGAGGCCCCATTTGGGTTTGGAATGTGGCATCTTCCACTTGAAAAGTTTCGGTTCGGATTTCGAACAGAGAGAGCACTAGGCCGCCATTGAGTATGGTTGGATAAAAATTCAGCTCCTCCACAAAAAGTATTGTTTGGGAATGTAAATAAAAACTATTTAAGTTTTTAAAAGATGTCTCTTCTCCTTGAGTCTTCCGAACTACAGGAAATGCATCGAACCTGGTAGGTTTGCATTTGCATTTACAAAATCTTCTAATAACGTTGAACTAAACTCTGTGACTTAAAAACGAATTTCTCATGTTTCCAATGTTCATTAAGTTTTTATTCCAGGGAATCGGAATTTAAATTCTGGGTCGTGTCAATCAACTCAAGCTAATTGATTCTTCCATGGTAGTCTCATTCAACTAATACGAACCAGAAACTATTCTTAAAGATTGAGAGGGTGGTTTTTAAGGGCGTTTCAAAGGGCGTACGTTTTTCAAATAAATACGAACAACATGATGTTAAATGACGCATAGCATATTCATGAATTAACGATAATTAAATAACTAAAAAATAGAATTTTTGTTCATGGTCATGTATTCTACCTAATTCCACTGTTTCTACATTTTGGTGTTTTGATGCCTGCCTTATCGACAGGCATCGTAAATTAAAAAGACGTTATTACATTAAATTGTCCTAAAATTTCTTAGTAAAGCAAAATATTTATTTAAAACTGTTATGTTGAAATACTGGTAGAAAATTTTAATTTGTATTTTAATTCACCTGAAAAACGCGCCAACCAACCGCCAAAGCACGTTAAAGGAAACTAATTATAAATTCAACTGTTATTATTTTTTTAATATATGTTTGAGCAAGATTTCTGTTCTAATTCAGATATTTCGAAAATTCTTTTTTGTTTTATAGGGGTGGTCTTATCTCGGCACCTTTAAAAAAAATATCCGGTTATCCGGCATAACTATTACCACTCTCCATTAACCGGCCCGTGTAAAAAATAGTTCCCGATTTCGAAAATTCTTTTTTTGTTAAATAAAAGAAAAATCCACTTTCGCAATTTTATTTTTTAATCGGTTAATCGGCTGTTATATATCCGAAAATATCAATTAACCGATTAAAAAAAAATATATCGGATTTCATAATTTTTTTAAAGTCCGATTGCTTATATTAGAAATTGAGTTATTACAACTCAATCATTCTATCGGAGCACCTTTTTTTTAGCATTTCTTCTGTTTATAACTTTTTAACATCGCTCTGGTAGTTTAACGGAGGTTTGCAGAGGATCTGGATTCGATTCCCTGTATGACTTTGTCGTAATTATCGGTATTTATTGAAAATGATTTATGAAGTCAGTCTGTGTAGTCAATCGTGTATTCATTTTTGAGTAAATGTGTTTTTCAAAATTGAAACTTAGGTATTTGGAACCATGATAAGCATCTAATATAATCAAAAATGAGTACATTGTACTTATTTTTGAGTACCTATTTTTAACAGTGTAGCAGTGCTATGGTGTCTATAATACACACGGTAAAAAAAATTTACTTAAAAATGAGTACCTGAACTTACTTATTTTTCTTTGAGTACAATTGCATCATCAATGAGCGATGACGTACTCAAATTGAAATAACCATACTTTCGCAAAAATGACCAGTATGGTTTAATATATTGCTGATATAAGCCTCTGTTCAAGCCATCTGAACCAAGTGACCTGACACACTTTAAATAGGTGTTCAGACGATAGTTTTCCACATTGTTTTTATGTCGATTGCTTCAATGGAAACTGAGTTATTACAACTCAAATAGTTTACTTCACATTCTTTTAGCAGACCTTTTTAACATTTTTTTTGTTTATAATTTCTTCACGTCGCTCTGGTAGTATAACGGACAAGGATTTCGGCTGTGATCCCTGAGGACCTGGGTTCGATTCCCGGAAACTGTGAGTTGCAATTGGCGATATTTATAAAGTGATTTACGAAAGCATTCTATGACTGCAAGCAATTGTTCTCTTTTATTCATTTTTACCCATCGTACTCATTTTTGAGTACATGGCTTTTTCGAAAATGAAATATGTATTCGGAACCAAGCATCGAAAGTATTCAAAAATGAGTACATTTTACTTATTTTTGACAATGTAGGTATGATTCGAGAGCGGTTTGCCTCATCCTCCAAACTGATGTGGATTTTTCCATTCTTCTGCTGCTGCCAATTTGCAGTTGTTCTATCTTTTAATTGTCTTTCTGGCTTCTTTGGTGAGAATGACGGAATACCATTTGTAGGTGGAAAATGCAAATCAATATTCGTGGAAATCTTTCATTGAACTATTCGCTGAAAATTAATACAAATGCAGGCCCGTTGGCCCTCCAAAAAAAAAAAAAATAGGGGCAACCCTAAGAGTCGGGATTTTCAATTCTAAAAATCCCCGAGTTGGGAAAATTTACACCTAAAGAAAATTAATATTATTAGGAAATGAAAGCCAGGAAAGATTAAAAATTGCCCAACTTGTATAATTTGATTAGAACATTTGACGAACATTTAAGTTAGACCTCAGAACGGACACTGCACTTGGATATGGGTGCAACAAATCAATGCTTGTGAAATAACTGTTTTTTTATTGTCTAATATCTAAAAAAAAAAAAAAAAAAAAGATAAAAAATGTCGATAAATTGGAACTGGGAATTTTCAACATTGTTGAGTCGGGAATTTCGAATCGTTAAAGTTGGGAATTTCGAATTGTTAAGTTGGGAATTTCGAATCGTTAAGTTGGGAATTTCGAATCGTTAAGTTGGGAATTTCGAATCGTTAAGTTGGGAATTTCGAATCGTTAAGTTGGGAATTTCGAATCGTTAAGTTGGGAATTTCGAATCGTTAAGTTGCCATCCCCCACCCCCAACCCGCCAGAAAAAAAATATGTACCGGCAATGGCTCCAGTCCCTTCTATAAGAATAATTACTTTTCGGTGACAGGAACAAATCTGGCATCTCTCCAATGACCATATCGCTTCACTCATGTTCGGAGTCTAGATCGTGTCCTCCTACCCCCCCCCCCCCTCCCCCTTTGGCTACTCAATGCAACTCCAAATTATTTATTTATTGCAACTCCAAAATTAAATTGCCAAAAAATTAATTAATTTCCCCACCTCTAATATATAATTTTGTCTTTTAAAAAAGGACAGATTTAGCCCTTAGAGTTTAGCCATTTTGTAGTTTTTATATCACTCGATTATTTTCTTGGCTTCTTTTGGCGAGAATGACGGAATTCCATTTGTATATAACCATCGCCAATGCAAATGGAGTGATTGTGAATACCCTTCTAATAACGTTGAACTATAATACTCTGTGACTTGAAACGAATTTCTCATGTTTCCAATGTTCATTAAGTTTTTATTCCAGGGAATCGGAATTTAAATTCTGGGTCGTGTCAATCAACTCAAGCTAATTGATTCTTCCATGGTAGTCTCATTCAACTAATACGAACCAGAAACTATTCTTAAAGATTGAGAGGGTGGTTTTTAAGGGCGTTTCAAAGGGCGTACGTTTTTCAAATAAATACGAACAACATGATGTTAAATGACGCATAGCATATTCATGAATTAACGATAATTAAATAACTAAAAAATAGAATTTTTGTTCAGGGTCATGTATTCTACCCAAGTCCACTGTTTTGATGCCTGCTTATTCAACGCGCATCGTAAGTTAAAAAGACATTGTTAATTGATATAACCATGCAATTTCTTTAGACTGAATTTATTCGTCTAGGTGCCTAGAAGCGAAGCTTCTTTAACCCTTCCTATGAATTTATCTTATCCTAAATATTTGCATGATTTGTTTAGCATAAGGTAAGAGGACAAAACAGTGACAACACACACACAAAACACAGATCAAAACGTCTAAATCCAGCACATTCTCAGAAAGAGACATGTCCGGGCGCATTAAAGGAGTCAAAAGATGGGCATGGGGGTTGGTGTCGAGGACAACTGATGATAGGAACAATGAATGGGAACACAAACACCCAAATCCCAGGAAAAACATCTTCCCGCAGAAATGGTGAATGTACAATGAATTAGGAGAAAGCACATTTCTCTGCACATAAAATAAAATTCTTCAGTAAATCTGAAGTAAACATGAAGTAGTTAAAAACTCAATGCTCTCAATACCAAGAGGATGATGGATGCAGAAGCCTCCAACAACAGCCTAGAAGGAGTGATGAGTAGTAATTTGATAAGAAATGTTCAAGTAACAAAAGCTCTAGGTCTTTTCTTGTTGACCTCAAGCCTAGCATCATAGTTTGGAATGCGAATGATTTCTGTGTTAGAGTGGTTGGTAAGTTTATCATAAAATTTCTTGGCAATCTTTTGATTGTATTTCTTGAAGCTGGGAATATCAAGTGCTTTTCTGATGTTATCTGTGTTGAAATATCTTCTTGCTTTTGCAATAGTTCTTATGATTGAATTCTCTAAAGTTTGGAGTTTTTGAAAGTTGGATTTTGCAGCATAGCCCCAGACCGGAGATGCATAACTCGAAATTGGTCTGAGGTAGCATTTATAAATGAGAAGCTTGTTGTTACGAGACAATTTGCTTCTTCTAGAAATTAAGTTGTACAGTTTTCTTCTAACATTAATGAACTTTTTAGCGACATACTTGATATGTGGATCCCATGTGAGGTGTTTATCCAAAATCACCCCCAGGTACTTAGCTTCCTTACTCCACATGATCTTTTTACCATGTACCTTAGGATAGCTCTTGATTTTAGCTTTGGTTTTTCTAGTAAATAGAATGGCCTCAGTTTTGTCCACGTTGACCTTAATTTTCCATTTTATCATCCATTGCTCGATCAAGTTAAGGTGAATTTGGAGACTTTTAGTGAGGTTCTGAATGCTACCCTTAGCCAAGATGGCCGTGTCATCAGCGTACAAACTAAGCATTGTTTTTTCAGTTTTTGGAATGTCGTTGATGTAAAGAAGGAATAGCACCGGTCCAATAATGGAGCCCTGAGGGACACCACTTTGGATATCAATAAGAGTTGACTGTTCCTCTTTGACCTGTACATGAAATTTCCTCTCCTGTAAATAGGAGGTAAGAACATTGATGATGTAGTCTGGGAATTGGTTGGTGATGAGCTTGTAAATTAAGCCTTTGATCCAAACTCGGTCAAAGGCTTTTGCAATATCCAGAAATATCGCACCAACATGTATTCTTTTATTGTAGTTGCTTGAGATATACTCAACAACACGAAGAAGTTGATGAGTTGTTGAAAGCCCCGGCATGAAGCCAAACTGTTCAGGGGTAATGATGCTCTTTTGTTCAAGGTGATCTCTGATTCTTGTAAGAATGACAGATTCTGCTATCTTGCTGAAGATAGGTAACAATGATATAGGTCTGTAGCTATCAGGAAGGGATCGATCCTTCCCCTCTTTATGTATAGGAATAACCTTAGCAATTTTCCAGCTAGATGGGAAGTATCCAAACTGTAACATGTTGTTGATAATTTCAGTGATAATAATGATAATATTGGTAGTAAAGAACTTAGTCATCTTATTAGTAATGCCATCCCTGCCTGGCGACTTCTTGACCTTGATCTTCTTGATGTATTTAATTACTTCAGTGACAGAGACACTGTTGTAATCAGAATTTTTAGGTTTGTTCAAGTAATCTTCAATGCCCTTTTTGACAAGTTTTTCCGTTTTAGGGTGACTGATTTTGTTGCAAGTAAATTGATCTTTGAGGCTATTAGCCAAAGTTTCCGCAATGTCTCTGGTTTTTTCTGCAATACCACCTCCCTTTTGGGTCAATGGTGGGATTTCTTTGTAAGTTCTTTTAAGTGAAGATGCTGTCTTGTAGACAGAGTTATCAGTGGCACTAAGGTTTTCAATGTGATTATTCCAGTCTCTGTTAGTTACATTACGGATTTCCTTACGAATAACCAATTCCGCCCTGTTCAGTTGAGTTTTCAGAGCTGGATCCTTGTAATATTGCCATTTTCTTCTGAGTTTATTTTTCTCAGTGATAAGTTTTTTAATGTATCGCGGGATGTGTCTTTTACTTGTAATAGCTAAGATTTTGGATGCATTTTCATGGCTTTCCATGATTCTCTCAGTAAGTTTTTCAATATTTTGATCAATGTCTTCAGGTTTAACCACTCTCCCTTGAAAGACAGAAATTTCGTTGATTTCAAGTTTAAATTTCTCCCAATTGGTGGAGATCGGGTTATTTTTAATATCAAAATTAAAAGTTAAGTCAAAGTAAATATTAACCGGATTATGGTCCGAAGACAATTCCGGCAAGGACTCAATCTTATAATGGAAGTGAAATCCCTTTATGAGGGCAAAGTCTATGGTTGTACTATTCGTACTTGTAAAATGAGTGGGCGTGGTTGAGAAGGCAATCTCCATTTTGTTAGTATGAATAATTTTCATAACTTGTAAGCCAGTTGTGTTATTGGAGGTATTGTTCCAATTGCGGTGATGAGCATTAAAGTCTCCAGCAATGATGATATTACCACTGATATTGCAAAGTTGGCCAAGGTCACTTTGGAAGTCAACTGAGGAAATTCCACATGGTACATAAATAGAGACAAAAGTTGTTGGTTCTTGATTTTTAAGTTCAAGTTTGATGGCCGTGGCCTCAATGCTTTTAAAATTAGGTAAGGAGATACGCTGATGAGGGAGGTTTTTATTGATGAGAATCGCAGTCCCACCATGTGCCTTAGTGCCAACATTAATCTCTCTGTCCGATCTGTGTGAAATATAGTTAGGAATAAAAAGTTTATGAACACTTCGTAGGTGCGTTTCCTGCACAAGTAAAATGTCAATTTGGTATTTATCAAGATAGTCTCTAAGAGTGAACATTTGCTTTAAGATACCATTCGCATTCCAAAAACATATATTCATATGTTTTCTATTGATGATTTTCTTATTTCTTTTATTGGTCATCGTCAATAATTGGTATGGGATTCATCCTGATCCCGAATTCGGTCAATGCTTGGAATTTTTCCGCAGAGTTTTTACTTTCCTTAAATTTACTCAAAAGAGCATTAACATTGTCCATACCATTGAACAGACCTGCAATTTCATTTATTAACTCCACAATTGGACCAATGTTGGCAATTGCTTCTGTAAAACTTGAAATATCATTAGCATTGGTAAAGTTATTTAGTTGAGGGAGATTATCGTTACTGTGATTGATATTTATGCCGTTTGCGGCTGCCCCAGCATAGGAAAGTCCGCTTACGGTTGCATTAGCATAAGGTCGGCTGTGATTGGCTGTTGGTCTGGTCTGCCCTCTAATTGGTTGGGCATTTGCTTTCCTTTCTTGCTCTCTCTCAGCCTTAGTTTTAGGGTATTTTGGGCATTGCCTAAAAGAAGCAACATGCCCCACCTCTTTGCAATTGATGCAGACAGGGTTTTCCTGTCTTGGCCTGGTACATGATTTTGTGGTGTGGTTAAGACCACACTTTAGACACCTCGGTGCCATCATACAGTTGTTGGCAGTATGATTGAATTTATTGCAGTTAAAACACTGCATTATTCCCTTTTTGTGCTGAAAATGTTCGATAACAACCGACATGAAAGAGCAGTTAGTAAGCTCGAAGATTTTCTCATTAGTGTCATTACGGGGGAGCTCCACCGTAAAAAAGTTCAGAGGACGTTTAGTAAAGCGATTAATGGGTTGGGTGACGCTGATTGGGTCAAAACCCTGATCGATTAAATCTTGCTTGATTTCGTCACAAGTGAAATCAGTAAGGAGACCTTTGATGACAACCTTAAGAGGCTTTTTAGTCTTTGGAGTGACACAATATCCAAGAATATTGTTTTCTTTAACAAAAGTTTGTAGTTTTCGATACTCCGTATCGTCTTTTGTGAAAATTCGGATGTATTCACCCGCAGGTTTAGTTCTGCATTTAGTGACATTTTGGATTTGAGCCAACACTTCCTTAATGTTCTGATTAACTTCAATCATGAAAGGTGGTGGTGGCCTAGCGCCATCTCTCTCCACCTGTTCATTGAGAGCATTGAGTTCGTCGAATTGATTTGAAGTTTCTGTTTCATTATTAAAGACAGGAATAAATTTTGCTGCTCTTACTGGGTTTTTTGGGAACCTGAACCCATCATTGTCCATACCAGCTGCCCCCGACACATCACCCGGAGTACCCATTTTACCCAGATCAGGGTTTGGTTTTTTAGCCTTTTTTCCATTAGAGACCGACCTAGCACGGGTCCTCTTACCTTTAGCACTAATGCCATCAATATTGTGCTTATGGCACTTACTATTCTCACATTTAGGAATGGTAGACAAAACTACCTTAAGTTCTTCGCGTTTTTTAATTAGGCATTCAATAACTGCAACATCAGTTTCATGCATATACCCTTTATATTGCTCATATCCATTTAACCCCCTAGTAACAGTTTCCTTACGCAAGATAATTTCTTTTTCCAAAAAAGCCATCTCTTCAACAGTTTCAGTTAATTTAATGCAATCCGGATCGGGAACGCCACTGTTACTTACGTCCATGACGTTTTCGCAGTCGTCCGAATCCGGGAAAAAATCACTACTATCCATACGCTCCAAAGAGCTATCATTACTTTTATTATTAGAGTTAATGGTCTGTTTGTTATCATTAACATTAAGGTTACTTTTAATAATGCAGTTTGGAAATAATCCACTTTGAACTGCAGCAATACTAGTAGCACTAACAGAAACGGCACCAGTTACATTATCGATTTCAGTAGTAAAGTTTTCAAACAGACCAGTGGCTGGATTCATAACTTTAGAAATAACATGTTTAACATTCGTATCAAGATTTTCCATGTCATGGACAGAAGAGGAATTTAAATCATTAACATCCAGCGGTACCACGCTATCAGACTTAGGCTTAACAATGGCAGCCTTTTTTGGGCGCGAAGCGCCCTTTTTATCATTCATAATTTAATCCCACTCACCTGCACGGGCACACAATACCCTTATGCAGCGATATATCCAACTTGAAACCAGCTTCCAGTCCAGGCAACGCTGAATCAAAATTCGCACTTGTAACGTTAAAACACGGAGCTCGTCGAGAAAACGACCGTCGTGGGCTCTCGCCGCAAATGGAATGGATGAGACCATGCAATTTCTCAGTAAAGCAAAAAATTTATTTGTAACTGTTATTTTGAAATACTGGTAGTAAAAATTTTAATAACCTAAAAACGTGCCAACCAACCGCCAAAGTACGTTAAAGGAAATTGATTATAAATTCAACTGTTATTATTATGTTTTTAAATATAGGTTCGCACAAGATTTCCGTCCTAATTCAGATATTTGGAAAATTCTTTTTTGTTTCATAGGGGTGGTTTCACTTGGGCACCTTTTGAAAAAATTATCCGGTTATCCGGCGTAACTATCCGGAACTCTCCATTAACCGGACAGTATAAAAAATATTTTTCGATTTCGAAAATTCTTTTTTTGTTAAATAAAAAAAAATCAACTTTTGCAATTTTTAAAAAAAAATCGGTAAATTGGCTGTTATATATCCGAAAATGTTGATTAACCGGATTAAAAAAAAATGAAAATTATCGTATTTCAAATTTATGAAGTCGCGATTGCTTAAATAGAAATTGAGTTATTACAACTCAATCATTCTCATATATTTTGGAGGGGAATGTCTTATTATATTCACAATGTTTTTTTTTTGCGTTGTTATTCTTGAAACTGAATATCGATTCCTAGTCGTGTGTCAATCAACTGAAACTGATTCTGCCGAGATAATTTTGCTCAACTAACACAAAGTAAAAAACGTTGTATCTTTGAGAATAACACAAGTTTAAATGAGTGTATGAATGAACAAAAGATTTTAAATTAATTAAATATATGAAACACCGATATCTGCTCTCTTGAAGCTAGGTATCGTAAAAATTGGACAACTCAGCAAAATATCATAATTAATTAATTAATTATTATTTATATAAAATAATTGCACTAAAATACTGGTAGTAAGAATTTAATTTTTATGGTATTAAAAAGCGCTTTATTTCAATATATGTAGTGGTAATATTTCTATTAGAAATGGATTTTCAAATATTCATTTTTGAACTTTAATAATATGCTTTTAACATGAGATGTCTGTAAAATCAGCTGCGTATTGTATAAAAATAGACACCCTAAGTTAAACTTTTAGGGTTATACTTTCCGACACTGTAGTACTGTTATAGTACTGTAACACGAAATTATCAAGTAGTGAAAAAAAATAGCACTATTGATATGACTTTAATCACATTGGATAGGAAATTAGGCATCGATGAATTTAAGATTCTTGAAACAAACCAAAGCATGCACATGATTGGCTATCCATGGAGTCAAACGGAACAGATGGTTTATCTTCCATTTTCGGTTGGCGAGGTTTTTGCTGCTGGTGATGTAACCAATAATGCTGATTATATTAATTTTGCTATTTGGTTCATAAATAATTACAACAATGCATTTATAAAATTAAGATATTCGCAACAATATTAATTCCTTATCGTAAGTCTATGAAAATGTGGAAATAGTTCTATGACTTTTGAACGGTTGCAAATACACTCAAACCTGTTTTTGTGCGACTTTTTGTGTGCGATTTTTTTTGTGCGATTTTTTTGTGCGGTATATGAAAATTTCAATCAAATTGGAACATAATTGATTATCTGGCTACCGTGACATATACAAGCGTCTAGTGAAACAACAGTCGTCGCCAAAACTGATCACCGACTGCATGGTAACTGAAAAAAGTCAACTCTAAACGAGTGCGAGGTAGTATCTTCAGGTGACGAAAACGATTTTGAACCAAGTTCGCGTATTGTCAGACTACGAAGGATAATGGTTATACGTTTTGTATGTGTAAAATAAGTACATATGTAAATAAAATATTTAAAAATATTCGCATGTGTATTTTCTAAATCAGATTCTAAAAGGTTTGGCGAGATTCCAAGTAGCCGTCCTGCCTCGTCAACACCGACTCAAAGACAAGGCCGTGCCTCACGTGACCTTTCCGGAGCTGACGTCATCACGAGTAGGCCATGGTAGCGGGTAGAAACGGAAGATTTCGCTTTGCTGATGTGGTTTTTTAAGGGGGTCCGATACCTTCGACATTTTTTTCTTTATTTTTATACCTGTACAATCCAATTTTTTTTCTCTTCCTAAATATGCATAAAAAACCATTTTAAGACGCTCAATTTTTTTTTTAAATTGCACATTTATTTTTAAATTAAAATTTTAGTAAACTTTTTAACAATTTTAAAATTCCTACTCCTTTTTTGTTTTTCTATATTTTGAAGCAATTTTTTTTATTTAAGATCTTGAATAATATGTAAATAGATGTATGCATTCAAATTTTGATTCAGATACATCACTTTAAAAAAATAAAATATATTAGAAATTTTGGAAAAAATATTGACGAAACAAAATAAAATTCCATTTTAAGTGGTTTTAAAAAACAAATTATGGTAAAAATAGGAAATCTGAATGCATACATCTATTTAAAATATATTTATCTTGCTATACACACAAAAATTATGATTTTAAGTATAATAGTAAAAAAGCCTTAGCATTTTTAGTGTTCATTAAATTTCAAAACCACGAACAGAGATATTTGCTTTTAAAGTTTACATATGATACAACTATGTTATAGGAACACATCATTAAAACATTCATAACTAAAAAAGTTATAGGAATTTTTTGAAGCAGTTTTTTGTGAGTTATTAAGATAAGTTTGAATATTATTTTTTAAATATAAAAAAAAAATGATTTTTTTTGCGAATTTTGGGTATCGGACCCCCTTAAGGGCGAATTTCTTTGTTTTCTCAAAATGGGTGAAAATTCCGTGTGCTCTAGTCTGCGATTATTATTTATTATCTGAGTTATGGTTTACAAACAAGCTGTGTTCCCAATTGTCAGGGAAATTACACGAAAACACCAAAAGTTCAGCTGTTTTCGTTTCCTAAAAATCGGACGTTGCGCAGAAAATGGATTCGTGTAATTCACACACACACAGGGACGACTTTACTCCTACATATTACACCAGGGTATCTATGATTATGCTTATAATTTAATCTGCGTTCTTTAATGTAAATTGATAACATGTAGATATCAGGTTTAAATTGGATTAAAACATCACTGGTTTAAAAAATAAACCAGGGAAGTATTTGACATCGTTATTACTAATACAATTGTTATTAAACGACTGAACAGCGCGCCAACCAAAATTCCAAAATAAAACCGCCATAAACTTTAAATTAAAACCGCCAAATCGCGCACCATGTCGAGAGGTTATAGATACGACGGTTATGTATTTTTTTTTTTAATTTATGTATGTTCGCGCGGGATTTCGGTTCTACTTCAGATATTTGCACAATTTTTTTGTTGTTGGATAAGGGCTGTTTCACTTGGGAGCAATTTGAAAAAAATATCGGGTTATCCGGCATTCAACTATATTGTCCGATTTCAAAAATTATTTTTTTGTTGGATAGAGAAAAATCAACTTAGACAAAAATAATCGGTTATCCGGTAAAAATTGCTTTTAAAAGAAAATGAGACCAAATTTTTACCAATAACTGATCACCGCTCATTTGTGGTTAAAACATTGGAATTAAAAAATTGTAATGATATTTTTGTTGTTGATGATCAATGTGAAGCGGACCATAGTTCTAAGAGTGTTTTAAAACTAATATTAACTTCAGCTACAAAATCATTATTAAAAAACTATTGCAGGCAAAAAAATTATATTAAAAATTCAAATTGAAAAAAAGTTTTAAAAATTTGAGACATTGAAAAAAGGGATCAAAGTTGTGGAAAAGGTGCAAACATATAAAATTGCATAACTGTATATAAACGCTCAGTTCAATAAAGAATTTTTGTTAATTTGGTCTTTGATACTTTAATTTTCATGCTAATGTGAGTATTTTTTTGGGCATATATATTTAAAAATCTTTAATGAAATGCAAAGGTAAGGTAAATAATGTTTAGGCAACGTAACAGTTCATTTTCTAATGAAAAAATGCTATTCATCTACTCGAAATACCAAGCGCTTCGATCGAAGAAACACAGTGGAGAAGGAGAAATCCAGCCTACTCATGGTGACGTCACAAATCAGAGGCATGGCCTTGCATTTGAGTCGGTGTTGGCCTCGTGTGTTGATTTCGTTTAAAAAAGCAATTCCTAGTTATTTCGTAAGGATTTGAGTTATTTTTTATGTGATACTTTTATTATGCGGTCCCTATCCACCGCACAAAAACAGGTTTGAGTGTATTCAAATGAAAAAAATTGCAGATGTTAAGTTAAGAGATTATGGATAAAACGGCGCAAGTTTCATAAAAATCTGTTCAGTCGTTTTTGAGGTAACATTGGACAAACATACTTAAAACCAAAAAATTTATTATTTTCTTTACCAGTATATTAATTAAAAAAATTCAAATTGAGTGGTTTTGTTTGAATCCACAGACGTACACCATTCTTATATGTGTTGATTTAACAAAATAAGTGTATGACAAACAGTGCTTTCATAACATGAACAACATATTTTTCTATAACACATTATTCTATAACACATTTCTTAACACATTCTATATCACATTATTTTAGCGCATATTTTTTCCCATTACTTCTGTTTATAACTTCTTCTCGTCGCCTTGATAGCTTAACGGATAAGACTGTGGAGAGCGGTGCTGTAGACCTGGGTTCGATTCCCTGTAAGTCTAAGTTGTAATTGTCAGTATTAAGTGATTTATGGAGGCAGCCTATCTAAGCCACTGCTCTTTTATTAATTTTTACTCACTTTTGAGTACATGCCTTTCTCAAAAATGAAACTTGTGAATTCGAAGCTATTATAAGCATATAATGTAATAAAAAATGAGTACATTTGACTTATTTTTGAATACCTATATTTGACAATTTGCCAAAAGATTAGGAAGTAAGATAATTGAGTTGTAATAACTCAGATTCCATTTAAGTAATCGACATCAAATGATGTGGAAAACCATCCTCTGAACAACCATTTTAAGTTTGGCTGGTCGCTTTGGTAAGATGGCTTGAACAGAATCTGAAATGAGCAATATTAAATTACACTGCTCATTGTTGCGTTAAAGTGCCTTATTCGTTAAACTACCAGGGTGACGTGAATAAATGATAACCAGAAAAAAATGTTTAAAAAAAATGTGCTGAAAGAATAGAAAGTAAGATAATTAAGTTGTAATAACTCAGATTCCATTTAAGTAATCGACATCAAATGATGTGGAAAACCATCCTCTGAACAACCATTTTAAGTTTGGCTGGTCGCTTTGTTAAGATGGCTTGAACAGAAGCTGATATTAGCAATATTAAATCACACTGCTCATGTTTGAGAAAGTACATTTACTTAAATTTGAGTACGTCATCGTACACTTAAAATGTAATTGTATTCAAAGAAAAACAACTACGTTCATGTACTCATTTTTAAGTATCTTGTTGTTATAGTGTATCTGTACCTACCAGTTTGTTCTGTTTCTATCCATTATATTCTTGGCTGTTTGGCGAGTCATTATTTTCTTGGCTGTTTGGCGAGTCATTATTTTTTTGGCTGTTTGGCGAGTCATTATTTTCTTGGCTGTTTGGCGAGTCATTATTTTCTTGGCTGTTTGGCGAGTCATCATTTTCTTGGCTGTTTGGCGAGTCATCATTTTCTTGGCTGTTTGGCGAGTCATTATTTTCTTGGCTGTTTGGCGAGTCATTATTTTCTTGGCTGTTTGGCGGGAATAATGGAATCATACGTAAATATCGCCAATGCAAATGTTCGGGGATACCTTTCCTATGAGGTTGAAATATTCGCTATACGAATTAACACGAATGTCTTATCTTCCTAATGTTCTTTTTATATTTGTATTCCGGTGAGTGATTCGGAATTTCAATTCCGGGTCGTATCAAACAACTTCGGCTAGTTTATTATTTCACGATAATCTAACTCGACTGATGCGAACTAAAAACTCTTCCGACAAATTGAAAGTGTTGTTTCTAAGGGCCCAGTTTCGTCTTTAAAATAATTTTTATGAACAACGTAACTTAGGGGGGAGGGGAGGGGGGTGAACACCAATTTTAAATTTATCATAATTATACTTCTACTACTCAAAAGTTAATGCAATTTTTATGATATATGTATTATGTTATTATTGATAACTTTTGAAATTTTTGAAACAAAATCTCTATTTGGAGTTGAGTTGTAACAATTTTAAAATTTTAAATTAAAAATGTTTAAGGTACACTTTTCTAGTAAACTATTATGAATATAAACAAAAAAATTTCTGAAATACAAATTAGACTGCATGTTCAACTTATGGAACCTCAAAAAATAAACAAAATGTATACTTAACGTTTTTAAAAAAATTAATTTACTTTTGTTTACATAAAAAATTTTAGTTATAAAATGTATATATTTATAAATATATTTACCCATACAAAAATATAAATTTTGTTGGTTCCACAAGTTGAACATGCAGACTAATTTGTATCCAGTTTTATTTTTAAGTTAGATTTAAGGCTCATTGTGTTATGCTATATAAAAATAATTATTTTCATGTGCATTCAGCTTTAAAATCGATCCGGGTACGGCAAACGTTGGCAGATACTTATAAGTCCACGGAGAATCAGTCTATAGAGATAAAAGACATACCATCGTGTAAAGGAAGTTCAGACTTATCCAGGTCAGTCGCCAATCCAATACACCCCTCTGAACTCTATACCACGTGGGGGGGGGGGGTGAAGTGGAGTGCATGAGTACAGTTGCGTTAATACGCTGGCCAGTTTAACCGCTGTAACTTCAGTTTGACGCGTCGCAGCGAGTATAGCCTTAAAATTGCCAAGTCAAATATGGGTTTTACCAACTTTTTTTAGTCCAATTACTAGTTGTAATGGTGCTAATATTAAGTAAAATATACTGTTTTACCGTCTATATAAATACAAAAAGTTTTTTTAAAATTGTTTTTCACCATTGGCCGGTGTCCAAACCAACTGCCCGGATGTATGCATGTAGTATTTAAAATATATCAAGAGTATTTTATTTATTTGCAATACATAAAACTAATAATTTTTTTTTTGAATATTTAGAGTGGAAAAGCGATAAAATACATCATAATTAAGAATATATTTTCTGTCGTTTATGCATATCGAATTTTTATCTATATTTTGTTAATTTCTTCCTGTGCGTAGAATGTTTATTTTAGCAACATATTACATATAATACACTCTAAATATCTTAGATCATCTTTACAGTTTAACCTAAAAAAAAACAAGTTCTCCTATGCTTCAATGTAATTTTTAACCGACTGAAAAGCGCGCCAAAAGGAGAGAAGGTTTCAATTCGACTATTTGAATAATTGCAGGGGCCGAAGCACCTTGCTAAATTAAAAACTAAACAAATCTTTAAAAAAAAAAAAAAAGGAAAACCGACTTTAAGAAAATGCGTTTAAAAGTAAAAAATAATTTTACGAACAAGATGAATTATTTAATGTTAATTTTATACTTATTACAAATTTTTGAAATTGGTGCCAATTTACAAAAATCATACGTAAATTTTAGCACAGATTTAAGAAAATTTTAATGAGTATAAAATTGACATTAAATAATTAAATTTTTTTCGTAAAATTAAAAATTATTTTATACTTTATAACGCATTTTTTTAAAGTCTGTTTTCTTTAAAAAAAAAAGATTTTTTTATTTAAAATAGTCAGGACTGTTAAAAAGTACAACAACCATTCAATAAACGTTGGTTTAGATCTCGAATCATCGCCAATTGCCCACTGCAACTTGGACAATCGGGATTCCAGTTTGGTAAATCTCCTTTCAAATTTTAAAGCATTCGCAGGACCACGTGATTACCATTCTAAAACTTCATTATGAACTCTGTGAGTAAACACATCTGTTAAAGAGGTTCTGTTCTAAAATACAAAGATAGTATCCAGGGTCGTTACACAAAAATATTTGGGGGGGGGGGGGATTTGAAACAAGAAATTTCGCAACCTTACAATTCGAAATTCTCAACTCAACTATTCGAAATTTTCAGCTCAACATTGCTGAAAATTCTCAGTTCTAACTTATCGACATTTTTCACCTTTTCCCAACTTGACAATTAACAATACAAGAAATTTCCCAACTTAACAATTAGAAATTCTCAACTCAACTATTCGAAATTTTCAACTCAACAGTGCTGAAAATTCCCAGTTCCAACTTATTGACATTTTTCACCTATTTTTTATATATATATATTAGGTAATATTAAACAGTTTTCTCATAAGCATTGATTGGTTGCACCCATATATCAATGTAGTGTTCGTTCTGAGGTTTAATTTAAATGTAATCTTACAAGTTGAGCAATTACAAATCTTCCCTAGCTTTCATTTGTTAATAATATTCATTTTCTTCAGGCATATTTTTTCCCAACTCTCGGGGTTTTTAGAAGATGAAATTCCCAACTTTCAGGGTATCCAGATCATTGAGGGGGTCGGACTCCCCCCCCCCCCCCCCCCCCTAATACGAAGGGCCTGACACTATCTTCAAATTCATATAAACAAAAATTGAAAGAAACGTGACAATTTCAAAGCTTCATCAGTACTCGTAGACAAGTGCAATAATTTTCCCCCGATTTCGTTTTTTAATCGAAAATTTCTTTTTTAAATGAGTTTTTCCCATCCAACAGAAACGAAACAAGAATCGATAAAGTAGATCACAGGGTTGCTAATTTGAAGGTCAAATCGCCCATTGGTATGCCTGGGCGTAGGTTAAGGGAATCTCCTCTGCAGTTTCAAGGTCGAATTATGCATTAAAGACACCCCTGAGCCCTTTTCCGATAATGCGTATTTAGTGGCTGAGCCTTATCTGGGAAGTCACTTTCAGTTATCTGTATTACGGTAACCTCGGCTATTTGGTACGTGGAACACAGGGGGGGGGGGGGGGAAAGGAGAGGGCCTATAAGTGTCAGAATATGAAGCATTGCCGACTGGTTCCGCGCAGCACTCTGTATCCCGAGAGGCATTGCGCCGTTGAGTTTTTAGTGCGCTCCGACCGGTTTTAAAGTTCTGCGCAGAACGAAACTATTGACAGTATCCCAAGATGCATTGCGCTGAGGGCTTCTTTAGTGCGCTACTGCGTATATACTAGGGCCTATCTTATCTTTGGTGGAACGTGTGTTGGGACGACAGCCGGCACTGCGGCCATGACCATGAAAGAAATGGGGAGGTAAGGAAAAGGTGGAGGTGCTTTGGTGAGATTACGCGGGAAGTAACATAGCAACCTTAAAGTAGGTACAAACAAACCTAGCAGGCAGTGCGTTTCCAATGAGTTTTTTTTTTGTTTTGGTTAATTAACGTCGCGCTAGAGCTGCACAGTGGGCTATTTGGCGACGGTTCGGGGTCAATCTCGAAAAGGAAAGACCCGGGCACACATACATATTCATACTCGTTATTTTAGAACCATGGTCAGATGACGAGGAAATACCTGAACTGGCACCCAACGCCTTCAACAGACGTCGGGACTTTGGACCTCGATCAGATTTATCGAGCACCAGTACCGTATACACGCCGTTAATTTTTTCGGATGTTCTGGACGAGTTTTCAATAAGGATTCCGTTATTTAGCGCACGAATATCAAAGTATAACAGTTTGTGCAGTTGTGAAGATGCAGTAAAGTTCCAAATCAATAAAAAATGCTATTATTTCCGCTTCATAGTTCAATTAAATTATAAAATAAATTATCGCCATGTACTGGTACGAAGTAGTGCTTTGGAATAGCGCCAAATACTTCGCCAGTTCCTACTTTTTAAGCGATTGCTTACTTCGCATTGCAAACCGGTTTTAGGCTTGATCTGACCTCCACTTTCTTCTTTACTGGGTGGATCCGACCACGGAGAAAGAAGAGCGTGGAGGTGCGATCACCGATTTGCAATGCGAAGTTAGCAATCGCTTAAAAGATAGGACCTGGCGAAGTATTTGGCGCTATTCCAAAGCACTACTTCATACCAGTACATGGCGATAATTTATTTTATAATTTAATTGACCTATGAAGCGGAAATAATAACATCTTTTCTTGATTTTGAACTTGAACTGCATCCCACAACTGCACAAACGGTTATTTTGAGTTTTTATATTCTGATATTCGTGCGTACGCAAACCTTATTGAAAACGTACTGCCAACTGGGTTTGTTTGTACCTACTTTAAGGTTGCTATCTTACTTCCCGTGAAACTCACCAAAGCACCTCCACCTTCTTCTTTCCTCCTCTCGTTTATTCAGGTTAACGAAGTGCGTCTACTAAAAGACATTACTCCGGTATCATAGTGAGTAAAGAAGAAGGTGGAGGTGCGATCAAGTCTTGAACCAGTTTGCAATGTGAAGTAAGCAATCGCTTAAAAAGTAGGAACTGGCGACGTGTTTGGCGCTATTCTAAAGCACTACTTTGTACTATTTGGCGATAATTTATTTTATAATTTAATTTACCTCTGAAGTGGACATAATAGCATCTTTTATCGATTTTGAACTTGTACTGCATCCCACAACTGCACAAATAGTCATTTTTAAGTTTTAGCATGCTTTTTCTTAATTTGAAAATAATGCATCCCTCGTAGAAAAATCACTGCAAACTAGGTTTGTTTGTGCCTAGTTTGGGGTTGCTAACTTACGTCTCATGAAATCTCACCAAATCATCTCCACCTTTTTCTTTACTCCGTGGTTTTCAAGGTCTGCGCAGAACGAAACCGTTGGCAGTCTCCCAAGATGCATTGCGATGAAGGCTTCTTTTGTGCGCTACTAATGCAGCACTATGGTCTATCTTTAGCCACCATTATCTTTGGTGCGTTAGGACGACAGATGGCGCTGCGGCCATGACCATGGGAGAAATGGGGAGTTTCGGTGTAAAATGAAAGTGAATTTCGCAGTTGTTGGGTCCTGTATCGCTCCGGCAGGACTAAGTTTGTGATAAACAAAGCTGTTATAAAGTCAAGAACTGGGTCAGGGATCATATGAGATATCTTTATCGAACATGTACAGCCGCGGAAAAAAAAACCGAACCACCGTTGATTATTTCGTTAGTTTTTATAGTAGAGCTAAACTTAATATACCATTTTGTACGGAATAAAGTCTACTACACATTGATATACAAAAAATTTGCATAGGGGACTATCTTGATATTAAAATCTGCACCAACTTTAAAATTTTCAATTGCAACACCCAATCTTGATTTAATATTTAGAATCTACTACAAAATTTATCGTTGAATATCAATTTGCAAGTCATTTGGCTAAGTAGTTTTTTAATTATGAATATCGAAAGTTTAGACTCGTAATGTTAAATGAATTTCTTAAACTTTTAATCATATCTTTTGAAATAATAATTTTATTAAGCTGATATTTTTATGTGTGTTACTTCTAAACAACCCAAATAAAATACACTAACTTTCATTACTTATATGTATATTTTTTAATTTTATTCAAATTAGGATATTAATATTCATAAAATTTATGAATAGCAACCATGCTATATTTTGATAGTGATGGATTCAGAAAAACGTTTTATATGCATATCCAAAATTTCATGATTTTCCTCTTTGTAGTTATTCGGCTATTTTATAATGTGCATCAAACGATCATTTAAGGGGTCATACACAAATTTAAAATCTGCAGAACTTAACAGAAATCTACTAATTTTGGGAATTAAAAGCGATGTAATCGCGTTGGCATAAAATTCTAAATTCTTATATAAAGCCGAGGGGTATACGGGAGTGGGGGAATGAATGACTACGGGAAAAGAAGAACCACGGCTAAATCCAAAATATTTTCTACAAGCGTACTTCATTTCGAAGTCTCACTAATACTTTGTTCAATGTGGAAGTAGTCCCTCAAATAAGATAGATACATATCGTCTAATATCTCTGCATATAAATGTAGGAAATTAACGAAAATTTATATTTAGATTATTTCGAGGGCGGGGAACATTTCTGCGCTATCAAAAGTAGCTGTTGCTATTCAAAATTTTAAAGTTGGTGCGGATTCGAGTATGAAGGTAGTCCCCTATGCAAATTTTTTGTATATAAATGTAAAGTAGACTTTATTCCCTACAAAATGGTATATTAAGTTTAGCTCTACTATAAAAACTAACGAAATAATCATCAGTGGTTCGTTTTTTTTTTCCGCGGCTGTACAGCGGCCCAGTAAAAAAAGTCAGCATAAAACCTTCATCAAAATCGAAGGTTTTTTGATGGTTTTATTAAGGAATTTGAAATAAAACTGCATTAAAAAATCTACAAAATCTACATTTTCCTTTCAATAATTTCAAAGATGCAGTTTTTTTTTTTATTATTTTTTTAAGGTTTTTTACAGCGTTTTAAAGGTATTTAGAACAAAACCTTTAATTTAATAGATATTATTTAAAAATGTCTTTTTTCTGAATAAAGCCTACAATTTAACAATTATTGTGGAGGTCTCAGGTTAATTGGCAGTTGGATCACGCCCATCAGTTCAGGTTTTAACGAATCAATAAGCGAGTTTCATCGAGCTGACCAATCAGCTTATCACAACCATTTAAACAAAGTGACGTCACATAGGCAATTTAGCCAGAGCCGAATTCTAATTCTTGTTTATTTTCTTTCAGTGAAGTCATGTCCCTTTGCCTACCCGTGCCCTACCAAGGCAACGACAGTCGATGTCCGAAAATCGTCTTGGATTGGCTCACCACAGATATGACGTCAACACAAACCGCCCCCACCACGAAGGGCGTGTCGGGAAACAGCGACGCCCCACCCACAATGAGCTTGCTAAGAGTCGCCCTCACAGTATTCGCCATCTTTGTAGTCTGCAGGGCATTCTACATATGGTTCCACAAACACAAACTGCGCTACCTGCTAAGGGTGAGTGCAAGATCAAAAATAGGCTAAAATAAAAACATTGAAATCCCTAAAATACATTGAAATAGGCTAAAAATATTGAAATAGGCTAAAACATTGAAATAGGCTAAAATAAAAACATTCAAATCCCTGAAAGACATTGAAATAGGCTCAAATAAAACATTGAAATCCCAAAAATACATTGAAATAGGCTAAAAACGTTGAAATAGGCTAAAAAAAACATTGAAATCCCTGAAATAGTCTAAAATAAAAAGATTGAAATCCTTAAAATAAATTGAAATTGGCCAAAATCATTGAAATAGGCTAAAATAAAAACATTGAAATCCCTAAAATACATTGAAATAGGCTGAAAAACATTGAAATCCCTGAAATACAATGAAATAGGCTAAAATAAAAACATTGAAATCTCTAAAAAACATTGAAATCTCTAAAATACATTGAAATAGGCGAAAAACATTGAAATAGGCTAAAATAAAATCATTGAAATCCCTAAAATAAATAGAAATAGGCTAAAAACATTGAAATTACTAAAATAAAAACAAGAAAATCTCTATAATACATTGAAATAGGCTAAAATAAAAACTTTGAAATTCCTGAAATACATTGAAATAGGCTAAAAACATTGAAATAGGCTAAAATAAAAACTTTAAAATCCCTGAAATACATTGAAATAGGCTAAAAACATTGAAATAGGCTAAAAACATTGAAATTGCCTAAAATAAAAACATTGAATAAGAACATTCAACATTTTATTAAGCTAAAGAAAACTACCTGTTAGGGTAAAAAACTAAAAATTGTTAACTTTCTCATCAGGAGGGCACAGCCAAACAGTAAATATGTTTCGAATAAGATGCCTCGACATATTTCGTAAGTAATTATAACCAAAACAATTAGAAAGTTCCAAATAGCCGAAATGTTAAACAATAGAAAATTAAAAAAAAAGAGACAAAAATACAATAAAAACAGGGATAAAATAACGAAACATTTTACCTGATGTTAGATATCCTTAAATGTAAACATAACAAAATATGTTTACTCTTAAATTAAATAATAACGCCAAAAAATATGACTAAAGAATTCGACCAAAATTACAATGCACAACCAAGGATCTTTTTGGTCTGAATATTTTATAACAGTCAAATTAATTATTTAAAGCAAACGTCGAATTTAATTTGCCATATTCTAAATTTACTTGCAGATTTGGTTAGATTTTCACTTTTACTTAGGTGATTTTTTTAATATTTTTAATTGTGGTTAAAATTGTGATAAAATAGGCTTAACACAATGAGCTAGAATATAATTTAACTATAAGCACTGGATAGATAACTCCTATTGAGCGACAATGTACTTTAGAGTGCCGCGCGGATGGATACAATTCGGAAGAAAGGTTTAGAAAACATTCGTCCTTGGCTATGACGTCTCACGTGACGTCACAAAAATGTTTAAAATTGATTTTTTGATGTCTTTTGTCTTCTTTTTCTTGTAAGTATTGAGAAGCATCAAGTGTGTACATTTAATGTATTATTGAAAGCCAGAAATGCGTTTTTAAGCCTACGCAAGTCTATGTAAAAAAACTATTTTTTTCTACCTTCGCTCAAAAAGGAGTAAAGTGGTCTGCCACGCTTTGTTCTCTCTCCAGTATTTATAGTTATGTTATTCTAGCTCAGTGACGCCACATAACATGAGCTATTATGAAGAAGTAACTTCTGCCACGCTTTTGTAGCCTCTGTTCCAATTTTTAACCTCTGTTACTTGCAAATGGTAATCCTTATATAATATATATGAAATCTGCGTGCAAATTTAGAATGACCCATATAGTTCTGTATATGGTTTGGTTAGGTTCGTTAATCAACGTCGCACTAGAGCTGCGCAGTGGGCAATTGGCGACGGTTAGGGGTCAATCTCGAAGGAAAGACCCGGGAACACATACACATTCACACACACATTCATACCTGCACCTGGTTATTTTAGAACCATGGTCAGATGTCGAGGAAACACCTGAACTGGCACCCAACGCCTTCAATAGACATCGGGACTCTGGACCCCGATCAGATTTATCGCGCACCAGTCCCGTATACACGCCGTTAATTTTTGCGGATGTCCTGGACGACTTTTCTAGTATTTTTGTAGCGAAGCTGGCAATCTTCCGATCACTACTTTTTCACTTTTCTTTGTCAAGTCCATCGCACGGGTTCGAACCACCAATCCCCGGATTAGTAGCTGAACACCTTAACCGCTCAGCCACGGAGGCCTCTATAGTTCTGTATAAGTTAAGGGACATTAAATAAGTTATCACTAAACTATTTTCATAAAAATTGTGCAATTTTTGTGAGGTCCTCTCTTTTCCAGCTTAGCTTCGCCGTCTTCTTTATGTCGTCGTCTCTCCACCAGCTCTGTCTGCTCCAGACCTGCTGCGAGTCTGCCTTCTGCAAGTGGACCTCCCTCCACCTCTCATGGACGACCTCCGCCTCCCTCGTCTTCGTCCTCGTCCTGCTCGTCGTAAGGTACCACTGGGCTGTGCCCTACAATATTACGAAGGTGAGAAACGTACTATTGTCGCCTTGAATGTCAAGTACAACTTCTGCTATAACTTGAAAACTTGAATATTTGTATTGTCAAATAAGACATTTATAAACTACAGATAGATTCAATGACTTAAGTTATACATATGGAAAAGACATATGGAAAAGATTTACGGAACAGACATATGGAAAAGACATATGGAAAAGACATATGGAAAAGACTAACGGAACAGACATATGGAAAAGACACATGGAAAAGACAAATGGAAAAGACATATGGAAAAGACATATGGAAATACATATGCAAAAGACATGGAAAAGACATATGGAAAATACATAAGGAAAAGTTATAGTTAAAAGACATATGGCAAAGACATATGGAAAAGCCATATGGAAAACTACAACATATGTATTTTCCTTAAAACGTCGAAAATGAAATTAATTGGATTTCAAAATGAAAGTTCCAATTTCTCAAATCCTGGTTTTGTGTGTGGGATGTTAAATATATTTGTTTTTAGAATAAAATACAATACATTGTCAGAATATTTCAACACACTAGAGCATTTAGTTTATTTTTTGGATTTTTTTTTCGGGGGAATTTTTCCGCTTAAACTTAAAAAAAATATTAAAAGTTTGATTATCTGTTATTCATTTAACTGAATCTGTATTCATTTCTTCCATTATTTTAGTACTTTAGTTGTTGTAATTGAATGTCGACATTTTGAAAATTACAATTTAATTTCTTTTATTCGTTGAATCAACCGAAATGTTGTTGATGTGTAAATTTTGGCACATAATTCTCTTTTAGGTTAAAATAAATAATAAAAAAATATTCAGAAGTAAAGTAACTGTTATTCGTCAATAATATCGCAATAACTACTGTTATTGTAGAATAACTGTTAAGCTCATCCCTACCACATGTACAGATTTTGTCCTGATTTCAAGCTTGTGTCCGAGCTAGCGTTCAAAGTTACAAAATGTCCGAAAAAATAAGAAAATTGTAACGAAATTCTCCTTTAATTGTCTTAATGTGGACACTTTCAATTCAGGGTAAGCTATCACTTTGACTTTTGAAATATAGATGGCAGCACCAAAATTTGGAATGCGTGTAGTATTAGAATGCAATCAAAATATCAAAGAACAGTGAGCGTTTAGAAAAAGAGGAATATTCAACAAAAAGTTCAGATTTTATATCCATTGATATATATATATTTTATTTTATATAAAATTTATTTATATAAAATTTATTTATAATAATAGTGGTATTAAAAAAATTATTTTGGAAGAATCACAATTGCTGTCAGTTTTGAAGATATACGCCAATCACAGGGAATAATATAAAAATCTCAGAAAGTGTCAGTCACGAATTTATGATATATATATATATATGTTTACCTTCGTCAGACGGCTAGAGAATATGATTGCGCAAAATGAGAATTTATGAAAGCAAATTTCATAAATTCGTGACTGACACATTCTGAGATTTTTATATTATTCCCTGTGATTGGCGTATATTTTCAAAACTGGCAGCAATTATGATTATTCCAAAATAATTTTTTTAATACCACTATTATTATAAATAAATTTTATATAAATAAATTTTGTTGGTCTTCATATATCGTATTGATAATTTCGCAATGTACCGTATTTCTAATTTCGTAAGTAATTATATATTCCTTTGTAAATTTCAATTGTAATTATTTTAAATTAAGCACCTCTTTTGTGTATTTTATTTGGCGAATGATGTTTCAGAGCCAGCTGAGCGTCGGCTTCTCACACCTGGAGGCCCCAGCCAAGAAACGTCTGAAGAAGGTGAAGGACATGGCGAGGGAGAGGCTGATGCAGGGGTACCCGGGGCAGGTACCCCCCGTGTACCCCAACGGGTGGATACCCATCGTAGAGTCCAAAGAGGTGAAGACAGGGCAGGTGGTGTCCATCACGGCTATAGGTGATTGCATTGGCATTCTTGTAAATTAAGGGCCGTTCAATTACTACATCGCGTACCCTTGAGTTTATCAGCCGTGACAGTAGTGTGTAATGAGGGGGGGGGGGGGGGGACAGTGGTCACGTGACGTAGTAGAGCTATAATTTTTTCGCGTTCTACGACCAACCGATTATTTTCGACAATATTTTCGTCATTGGATCACGTGACGTTTGAACGAAAGAACAATCCTCAAGTTTTTAACGAAAGTAATTTACTCTAATTCCTTTACGTGGTATCAGCTAATTTGATTCCAATTTCGGAGGCCTCCGTGGCCGAGCGGCTAAAGGCGTTAGCTGCGAATACGAAGATTCGTGGTTCGATGCCAGGCGATGGACTTGACAAAGAAAAGTAAAATGTAGTGATCTTGTGATCGGAGGGTTGCCAGCTTCGCTACAAAATACTAGAAAAGTCGTCCAGAACATCCGCAAAAATTAACGGCGTGTATACGGGACTGGTGCACAATACATCTGATCGGGGTCCAAAGTCCCGACGTCTATTGAAGGCGTTGGGTGCCAGTTCAGGTGTTTCCTCGTCATCTGACCATGGTTCTAAAAATAACGAGGCATCGTTCCCGGGTCTTTCCTTAGAGATAGACCCCGAACCGTCGCCAATAGCCCACTGCGCAGCTCTAGTGCGACGTTAATTAACCAAACCAAACCAAGATTCCAATTTCGGTTCTTATATTTATATTAGGATCACGAGATCCTGGAAGCGTCTCCTGCAGGCTCAAGCACTGATCTCTAACTGTAACTTCTGGATAGGACAAGACAATTTGTTGACTTGAAGCCGATGTGGAGGCAGCCATGATGTGCCCCACTTTCTTTACTACTGCAGAATTTCGTTTATTTTTCATGTTAAAATAAGCCGACATGTATTGCTTTTGGCTGAGTTTTTTTCTATTTTCTTTTTAAACCCATTTTAAATGCAATCTGCTATTGAAATAGAAAGTCATTTGCAAGTCAAAGTCGAAGTGGTTAAAAAGCAAGAGCAAAAACTATTTGTTTGGCAATATAAAAATTAATTCTATAAGAAGAAAATATAATATTTATATACATTTAATATTTCTACAATGCTATGGTAATAAAAAACACCACTTAGTCACTTAAAAAATATATTGGGGCACACCATGGCTGCTTTCAATTGGCTTCAACGCGCCCACAGAGGAAACAAAGTTTGAGACTTCCAGCAGTTACAGTTAGAGTTCAGTGGGTTCAAGTCCCGCACGAAATTTCTCAGAAGTTTTTCTTTCTAGAGACGGAGTGTTGCCCAAATGGCTTTAACAGCAATATTATTCCTTGATATTAGCAATATTAAATATGACTGCTCATTTTTGAGGAAGTACCATCACTTAAATTTGAATGCGTCATCACTCACTTACCATGTAATTGTACTCAAAGAAAAACCAGTACGTCCATGTACTTATTTTTAAGTAAATTTTTTAGAGTGTATATGGTAATAAATTATCTCTACAGACTAATGGGAGGGGTTTCGACCACTTTTGCGTACGCCACTGAATCCAACTCCTATAAATTATTTTATTTTACCCTCACAGGTCAGAAGTTCTGCGTGTTCAGAAGCGAACTGGGCACTCAACAATTATCTCCACAGATTAAGGGGGGGAAGGGGGGTTCGACCCTCTTTGCGTACGCCACTGAATCCAACTCCTATAAATTATTTTATTTAAACCTAACAGGTCAGAAGTTCTGCGTGTTCAGAGGCGAACTGGGCACTCAACAATTATCTCCACAGATTAAGGGGGGGAAGGGGGGTTCGACCCTCTTTGCGTACGCCACTGAATCCAACTCCTATAAATTATTTTATTTAACCCTCACAGGTCAGAAGTTCTGCGTGTTCAGAGGCGAACTGGGCACTCAACAATTATCTCCACAGATTAAGGGGGGGAAGGGGGGTTCGACCCTCTTTGCGTACGCCACTGAATCCAACTCCTATAAATTATTTTATTTAACCCTCACAGGTCAGAAGTTCTGCGTGTTCAGAGGCGAACTGGGCACTGCGTATGTCCTCGATGCCTACTGCCCCCACTTGGGCGCAGACCTCTCCGCTGGGGGAACGGTAAGAGGGGAGTGCGTCGAGTGCCCCTTCCATGGATGGCAGTTCGGAGGAGCAGATGGGACATGCCACAAGATACCCTACTCGGAAAAGGGTGAGTTCAAAATGCAGTGAACAGCTTTGAGGAGACCACTTATCGTGTGTGCCTCAGAAATTTGGTTTCTCAGAAAGGTGGTATCTTTAATGCATAAAATTTAATTTATTAACTTCGAATAACAATTAGTTCATCAATTGTTATTTAATATTTAGTGATTGTCCCGAATGCATTCTGCGTTAAAGTAGGTTCCAAAATTCTCAGAATATGTTATTTTGTTGCATGTGTGGCATCGTAAATTATTCTTTTTGTTACAAATGAAATCACAACATAATTTTTAAATTTGATAAATATTTATTAAACGTTTTTGAATTAAAATAATGGTAGTAATTGTAAAAAAAAATCTATCACTATAATTTGTTCTAAAACATTTTGATTTTTAATAATCTTAAAATTTTAGTAAATTTAATAAATATTTATTACACATGTTTGAATTCTAATAATGACAGAATTTTTTTTGTTGAGTCTTCAGGGTTTACGAAGACTCAACAAAAAAAAATGTTTTTATCATTGTTAGAATTCAAAAAGACCAGAGAAGACCACTTATCGTGTGTAACTCAGAAATTTGGTCTCCCAGAAAGGTGGTATCTTTAATGCATAGAATTTAATTTATTAACTTCGAATAACAATTAGTTCATCAATTATTATTTAATAGTTTGTGATTATCCTAGACGCATTCTGTGCTAAAGTAGGTTCCAAGATTTCCAGATTCTAGTGTTTTGATGCCTGTCTGGCATCGTCAAAATTTTAGCTTTGTTAACAATATAACTCAGTTTTTTATAATTTAATAAATATTTATTAAACGTTTTTGAATTAAAATAATGATAGTAATTTAAATAAAAAAAACTGAATCACTATATTTTGTTCTAAAACATTTTGATTTTTAATAATCTTAATATTTTAGTAAATTTAATAAATATTTATTACACATTTTTGAATTATAATAATGATAGATAATTTTTAAAAAAAAAATGCCATCATTATAACTTGTTTAAATTTGCTTATCATTTTATAATTTTCGGAAATTTAATAAATATTTATTTAATATTTTTGAATTAAAATTTTAGTAGTAAATTTTTCTAAAAAAAAAAAAGGTGAAAATAATACGTAAATAAATTACTATTCACTAGTCATATATTATATATTCAGGCTATATATTATAGTAATAATTATTTTGACATGAACACACCTTTTTTTAAAGCAGGTACGGTTAAGGCAACCATTAGCAGTACAGTAGCGTGGGGTTACTTGGAAAAAAAACTCTACTGGGTCTGCTGTCATGGAAACATAGACGTGATTTACCATATCTCCAAGAATCACGGCTATATTTTAATGAGGCTTTCTTTTTTTTGGAGGGAAGGAGAGGGGGGTTAAGTAACCCTTTGGGTCCAAGTAACCCCAGGTTGCAATAATTAAAAAGTCCAGGGGGAATCAGCCTGAAGAGTTAAATTACCTACCATCATGTAGAGGAAATCGAGAAGCGTCATATAGGGAAGCCATTGGAATTTGATAATTTTCGGGAATGCGCATTCCTATGTAACCGTTGTGACATCAGTTATAATTGACGGTTGCATACTTAAATGAAAGATAACGACGAATTCTACAATTCCATTAGACTAGTTTGTGTAGAGCGGTAAAGCGACGATTGGTCAATATGATGCCGAAATATCATAATAAAGTTTAAAATGTGATATAGAAAACATAAACAAGTTGAAAAAGAAGCTCAATGTGAACAAAATGATACCAAGAAGTGTGGTCTAAACTTATGACAAGTGCGGATAGATCTAGAGGTTACCGAAGACCTAAAAATGAGATGGCCTCGGGTTGAAAGTATTCAGGAACCAAAAGTTACAATACCGTAGAGACTGTGAGAAGGACCGCCCTTAGCAAACTTAGAAGTGTTACGCCGTTTTTAACATTCACACAAATTAATGAATACATTTTTAGACTTTTGTTTAAATTTTATCTTTTTATTATCTTTTTATTAACTACAAATATTTTAGGCGGTTACATATCCTTTGAATGAAATAGTTATTCGAGAATTTCGTTACGTAAAAAGTCTATATTATTTTGATTTTTAAAAAAAAATATTTTTATCGATTTGAGCCTAATTCTCTATCGAACGAGACCAAATTTATGTCAATCGTGCTATTTGTCACAAAATGGATCCCTCTTTGAGATTAATAATAGAAGGTACAGGCCAAAGTTCTTCCGGAACCAATTTTGCACATAAAAAATTTTACATAAGTTTTTTTTCTCTCCAACTCAGTTACTGTCAGACAGTGCAAAGGTTTAAAATTTGTAATTAACTTTTCAATTAGCCACATCACTAAAATATTTTTTACATGTCCCAAACGCTCGTTGGAAAAAACTTCGCGAAAATAATCTTGAGCGTCGGTATCGAATATCATTTAAAAGAGTTTTACGTAAATCAGTTTGGTTTGGTTTGGTTAATTAAATGTCGCACTAGAGCTGCACAGTGGGCTATTGGCCACGGTTCGGGGTCTATCTCGAAGGAAAGACCCGGGAACACCTACACATTCACACACGCATTCATACCTGCATCTCGTTATTTTAGAACCATGGTCAGATGACGAGGAAACACCTGAACTGGCACCCAACGCCTTCAATAGACGTCGGGACTTTGGACCCCGATCAGATTCATCGTGCACCAGTCCCGTATATACGCCGTTAATTATCGCGGATGTCCTGGACGACTTTTCTAGTATTTTGTAGCGAAGCTGGCAACCCTCCGATCACAAGATCACTACACTTTACTTTTCTTTGTCAAGTCCATCGCCTGGCATCGAACCAAGAACCTTCGTATTCCCAGCTGGCGCCTTTAATCGCTCAGTCACGGAGGCCTCACCAACCAAAATGCAGTGAAATCTTTAAGGAAATCACTTATGGTTTTCTTCTGTTATCACTTAGAGCCCCAGTTGCTCAGTTGGTAAGGCGTTCAGCTACTAATCAGAGGGTTGGTGGTTCGAATCCGTGCGATGGACTTGACATAGAAAAGTTAAAAATTAGTGATCTTGCGATCGGAGGGTTGCCAGCTTCGCTACAAAAATACTAGAAAGTCGTCCAAAATATCCAACAAATTATACTGGCGTGTATACGGGACTGGTGCACGATACATCTGATGGGGGGTCCAAAGTCCCGGCGTCTATTGAAGGCGTTGGGTGCCAGTTCAGGTGTTTCCTCGTCATCTGACCATGGTTCTAAAAAATAACGAGGTGCATGTATGAATGTGTGTGTGAATATGTTCCCGGGTCTTTCCTTCGAGATTGACCCCGAACCGTCGCCAATAGCCCACTGTGCAGCTCTAGTGCGACGTTATTTAACAAAACCAAACCAAATCTGGTATCACTTAAGGAATTTCGTGCCCCACAGTTTGGTTTTGGTTAAATAACGTCGCACTAGAGCTGCACAGTGGGCTATTGGCGACGGTTCGGGGTCAATCTCGAAGGAAAGACCCGTCGTGCCCCACAGATGTGGTGTCTTAAAATAGGAAGGGTATGTGTGATGATCCTTAAAAATAGCAGATACCTTGTCTTGATTTATAGGCAAAATATCGGCTACAACACCTGAGCTGGCATCCGACGCAACCACAATGAGCGTTAAGATATTGGACAATATTTTTTTGGATATTTTTTGGTTGATCAGTACCCGCTATATGGATATCTGTATGGCACGTGTTACCACGTCACAAACTGTAAAGCGAAAGGTAGGGAAGACGCGTGAAACCGTAAGTCCTGTTTGTCACGAGACACTCAGAAACTAGAATCGGCTTACAGTTTGTGACGTCAAAAACACGTGCTATATGGCTTTCTATAGAGTGCTATGATAAGAAAAATCCCCAAATTAAACCCAGTGATCGCTGGCGATATTGTTTTATACTATAAAAATTGTTATATCTTTATTATGACGTAGGGAAATTGCTCAATATGTTTTTCCCCATTCAGTTCCTGACATCGCCCGTGCGAAGACGTGGCCTTCTCGTGACGTCAACGGCTTCATCTTCGTGTGGCATCACGCAGAAGGGGAGGAGCCAAGCTGGGAAATGCCCCCCATTCCGGAAGTGCAGTCAGGGGTGTGGAAGTTCCGTGGAAAGACCGCCCACGAAGTTCATTGTCACATTCAAGTGAGCATATACCAGTTAATGGATATCTTCAAGATCAATCAATGTAAAATTAGATCCTCTATAGCAGTGTTTATTAACCTTTTTGGCACAAAGGACCACTTTAAAAATTTTAAATATGTCACGGACCCCTCTGTGAAAAAAAAATTGCTTAAACATCATTTATTACAAAATATATTCTGTTTTATTATTTAATTATTTTAATATTTTTATTTCAATAGTAATTGGACATTTTGGGCTACAAAAAATATCAAAAATTAACAAATGAAACATTAAGAACAAACATAAAGACACAAAAAAACACTTGAAAAAGCGGCAAGGAATATTGTATCGATGGAGGATATACCCTTATGTCTCGGCTTCAAACTCATTTGTGATCCACATTTTGGACATTTATACATCGATGAAATCATTCCCTCTTTCATACATTATTCTAACAACGCTTTCTTACCCAAGACTGGTAAAACACTAAAATAGCCAACTGAATATTTATTTTTCGCATTCAAAACTTCAGCAAGAGCTAATTCCATAGTGAAATCAAGCATTTAGCAATAATATAAGCTAAGAAAACACCAAAAAAATATGCTACTCACAAACAGATGAAAGACAAAAATAAATGTACGTCTTATCTCCAGGGCAGATCCAACGGAAATAAAATCGTGAATCAAGTTTAAAATTATACGGCTATTTCAAACTCAAACAAATTATCGACCAATGAAAAGGCTAAAACAAAAGAGAAATAAATGAGCATGCGCGAAAAAGCGCCTCAAATTCTCTTCTCCGGAGTAGCGGAAAAAGAAACAGGGTTGCCATACAGAGCGCGCTAAGGATGAAGTAGGTCCGGGTTACCACTGCTGGCTAAATATTGATGCAAACGTTTTAAAAATTAGGATCAGTCGGCGGACCCCCAAAATATGACCCATGGACCCCCAAGGGGTCCATGAACCACAGGTTAAGAAACACTGCTCTATAGCATCTTCATTATTACACGTACAGGATACAGGATCAGGGACCGACTTACAAGCTTAGGGGCCCAGGGCTAAAGAACATTAGGGGGCCCCTCGACGTAACGCAAAATAAAACTGCTAAATTTAAGCACAAGCACACAATACAAAATGACGTAATCAGACAGCTTTAATGCAAATATAATTTTTTTTTAAACTACTAATTTTCTGCTTTTGAGAATTTGAATAAACATTAATGGTCAATTCTGCAACAGAGTTTTTTCATACGCTTCTAGTTCTGTTCTTTCTTCCTTTTTAGCTTTTTTTTTAGTTGAGCCAGATTCGTATGTTCTACCCATTTTATAGCTAGCAAATCCCTAATGATTACAATATTAGGAAATTTGGTATAGGGAAAAAGTATCCGTAAACGACATATCTACGTGCGATTAATAAACACAGCTTGTTTATGGTCTTGGACCTTGGTCATTAATTCAATTTTACTAGTGATCCAAAGCGCATATCTTTGAAAAACGCGATGCAAAAGGTAACGTACATCATGAATGTGCTGAAAAGTGAAATTGATTTAATTGGGTAAAATATATAAGTTTTGCAAAACAATTAACGATTGATTTAAAATAAAAAATTAAATTTTTGATTAAAATAAATTTAATTGATTTTTAAAAAAAATCGTTAGTAAATTTATTTTTAACTTATTCACATACATTTAGTATTAAATCGTTTTTGGGGGCCCCTTTAAAATGGGGGCCCTGGGCAAGTGCCCCGAATGCCCTCCCGTAAATCAGTCTCTGTACAGGATTCTTATCATAGAAATCAAACTGCTGTAGCCCCTCCTCTTACCTTTTCTGGTGGGTGGGTTACCATTATCTTTCATCTAAATCTTTATGTTTTGCCATTTATTAACGTGGGGAAAAAAGATCCTTGCTTTTTTCATTCGCTTTTTTCAACCCGACGTCCATGTCACTGGATTGGTTGGTTTCATTCTGAGACACAACAAAGCGCTAAGTATTGTGGGACGGTGCTAACACTGCGAGCAATGAGATTGAGCCGTCTGTACGCGTCAACTAGTTCTATGCTCCTCCTTGTACAACTCTTACCTCTTAGACAACCTCTTACACAACTTTCCACTTGGACAACTTTACCTCTTAGGAGTACCTTAGGAGTACCTCTTAGGAGTACCTCTTAGACAATTTTCTTGGCGCAGCATGGCCGAAACTGGCCCTTGCGCCACTAAAATCTAACTAACCAACCATCCGACTAGAAAACTCTGATCCATCTGCAACCTGTTATCAGTATCCCAAGATGCATTGCGCCGATTGCTTCTTTTGTGCGCTACTGTGCATGTACTTTGTTAATGTAAAAATTTTACACTGAAATAATTTTGTAATAAACAATAGCTTAAAGAAGAACCATTATGGACTGGTTGTTTTTTTTTTTTACTTAACGTCGCACTAGAGCTGCACAGTGGGCTATTGGCGACGGTTCGAGGCCTATCTCAAAGGAAAGACCCGGGAACGATGCCTCGTATATTTTAACCATGTTCAGATGACGAGGACAACACCTGAGCTGGCACCCAACGCCTTCAATAGACGTCGGGACTTTGACCCCGATCAGATGTATCGTGCACCAGTCCCGTATACACGCCGTTATTTTTTGTGGATGTTCTGGACGACATTCTAGTATTTTGGTAGCGAAGTTGGCAAATGGACTGGTTGGGAAGAGAACAGTAATATATACTTTCTAATCGCTGTGTTCCTTATAGGTTGGTTTTGGTTTGGGTTTTGTTAAATAACGTCGCACTAGAGCTGCACAGTGGGCTATTGGCGACGGTTCGGAGTCTATCTCGAAGGAAAGACCTGGGAACACATACACATTCACACACACATTCATATATGCACCTCGTTATTTTAGAACCATGGTCAGATGACGAGAAAACACTTGAACTGGCACCCAACGCCTTCAATAGACGTCGGGACTTTGGACCCCGATCAGATGTTTCGTGCACCAGTCCCGTATACACGCCAGTATAATTTGTTGGATATTCTGGACGTAGACTTTCTAATCGCTGTGTTCCTTATAGGAAATTCCCGAGAACGGCGCTGACGTGGCCCACCTGCACCAGGTGCACTCGAGCTCAGTCTTCTTGGGACCCAAGTGGATGGACGGGGGGTCGTCGATGCTGAACTTCCTGCAGCACGACTGGCAGCCGGTGTGGGAAGCCGACCAGGGCAGGGCTCACGTGGGCAGGATAAGGCTCAGCCAGAGAATGAGGGTGCTAGGGGTGGAGGTGCCCTTCTCCAAGCTCAGCATGAACATTGAACAGGTAAATATTGTTAACAGGGTGCCAAAAGCACTAAATTATACTTCGGTTACAGAATTTTAACGGCGTCATTAGTGACCGCTAATCAGGATTAGGGATCGGGAAAATGACTTTTCTTTTAGGATCGTTAGCTCAGCATGAACATCGAACATGTAAGAGACCACAGGGGGTGGGTATGGAGGTTACTAATATATGCCTCGTGTAACTTATATCGTGGTTACTGAATTGTAACGGCTTATTGGTGACCTCAAATCAGGATTAGGGATCGGTAAAATGACTTTTGTTTTAGGATCGTTAGCTCAGCACGAACACCGAACAGATAAGGGCTACAGGGAGGTGGGTATAGATTTTGGTTTTGTTAATTAACGTCGCACTAGAGCTGCACAGTGGGCTATTGGCGACGGTTCGGGCCCTATCTCGAAGGAAAGACCCGGGAACACATTCACACACACATTTATACATGCACCTCGTTATTTTAGAACCATGGTCAGATGACGAGGAAACACCTGAACTGGCACCCAACGCCTTCAATAGACGTCGGGACTTTGGACCTCGATCAGATTTATCGAGCACCAGTACCGTATACACGCCGTTAATTTTTTCGGATGTTCTGGACGAGTTTTCAATAAGGATTCCGTTATTTAGCGCACGAATATCAAAGTATAAAAACTCAAAGTATAACAGTTTGTGCAGTTGTGAAGATGCAGTAAAGTTCCAAATCAATAAAAAATGCTATTATTTCCGCTTCATAGTTCAATTAAATTATAAAATAAATTATCGCCATGTACTGGTACGAAGTATAATTTGTTGTATATGCTGGACGACTTTCTAGTATTTTTGTAGCGAAACTGGCAACCCTCCGATCACAAGATCACTACTTTTTTACTTTTCTATGTCATGTCCATTTCACGTATTCGATCCACCAATCCTCTGATTAGTAGCTGAACGCCTAACCAACTGAGCAACTGGGGCTCGGTGGGTATAGAGGTTACTAATATATGCATCGTGTAACTTATATCGTGGTTATTGAATTTTAACGGCGTATTGGTGACCTCAAATGAGGATTAGAAATCAGTAAAAGGACTTTTACTTTAGGATCATTAGCACAGCATGAACACCGACCAGGTAAGGGGCTACCGGGTGGTGGGTAGATGGGTACGAAGGCTACTAATATATGCCTCTTGTAACTTATGGTTGGTTACTGAATTTTAACACTACAATTAGTGACCCAATATCAGAATTAGAGATCGGTAAAAGGACAGCCCACTAACCTATACGTCGTGTAACTTATATCGTTGTTACTGAATTTAACGCTGCAATTAGACCCGATATTAGGGTTAGGCATCGATGAAAAGACTTTTGGGATCATTAGCTCAGCATGAACACGGAACAGGTGACGAGCAACTGAGAGGTGTGTAGATTTGTATGGAGGACATTAACCTATATCTCATGTAACTTGTATCGTAATACAGAATATTAACGCCATTGTTAGTTATCCCAAATCAGGATTAAGTATCGGTAAGGGGCTTTTAGGATTGTTAGCTTAGCATGAACATAGAACAAGTGAGAGGCCGCATTGAGGTGGGTACTGGGTAGATGAGTGTGGAGGCCACTAACCTGTACCTCATGTAACTTATATTACTGAATCTGAACACCACGATTAGTGACTCCAAATCAGGATGAGCGATCGGTAAAATGACTTTTAAGATTGTTAATTTGTTGATTAACGTTAATGTCTGTAAGGAAGAATGAAGTTGAATAATTTGGGAACTATGGTTTCAACCGCTCCCACAGAAGGAACTGGTTATGAGCTGTCCAGAAGTTACAATTGAAGTTCAGTGGGCTAAAGAAAGAGTATTATGATAATTTTTCCACCATATAGATTTGAATGTGGAGAGTATAGATACGACATTAACTCAATATTGAAAAAAAAAGTTACCTTCACCACCAAGGATAGTGGAGACTATATATAGAAGGTGTGCTCGTTTTTCGCTTTTTGAAAGTGGGCAAGGAAAGCAACTATTTGACGTCATTTTTGCTCCGCCTTACTATCGGTTTTTGATCATTCTCATTGGCTGTGTGTTTCAAGCATTGTTACTTAGGTTCGATCCCCGGTTGGGTAACAACTGGTGATTTTATTTTTCATTAGCAAAATAATGTAAATATCTGTAAATAATTGTGTTCTGATAGCTTCACTACTAATCCGTCCTTACTTTGTTATGTCCCCGTATTTTACTTGATTGAAATTGTAACACATTTAATATGTCCAATACAAATGCATTGACCTGATGGTTTCGACCCCCATTTTACTCTTTCAAAATTCATGGACATGCTCTCGTGGCAGCTAATATTATTTTAATACGCCTAATTTATTAAGCAAAGCTTTTGCAATTTTTACATACTAAATGCAATCCTTAAAATATAATTTAAACTCTTAAAATTCAGCAAATTCTAAATTAAAATAGCGAATATCATTTTTAAATAGTTCAGAAAAAAACGAATAGATGGTAGCACGTCACGAACCATTGGTTCAAATTGGCTGCAATTAACATCGAGATATTTTAAAAAATAAACTACTCTGCAAATCGATTCAAATTTTTTTTTGAAGCAAATTTTAACTGTTTTCTTTTAAATAAATTCCTGATTAGTTACAAACAAGAATTCTTGTTAAATTAAGTTTGCTCTGTAGACCCTAAATCGACTGTACAAACGAGAGCATTAGACACGCCCACAGAAGGCGAATGTAGGCTTCACTATGACCTCAAATAGTTGCTTTCCCCGCCTTCCGTCAGACAACGCGAGAACGAGCACACCTTATATATATATATATGGTCTTCACTATCCTTGCTTCACCACAGTTAATTTCATCACCTCATATAGTTGCCTCATTTCTCTTCTTCAGATAGGACCAGCATGCGTCCACCTCCACATCGAATCTGCGTTCGGGCGCGGGGTCCTGTTCCAGCAGATCACCCCTGAAGGACCCCTGACCCAGAGGGTGGTCCACCTTCTGTACACGGAGCCAGGATTCAAGCAGTTCCCAGCGGACCTCTTCGTGGTAGCGGAAGCCATCATGGTAGGACTGCAATGTTAAAAATCATAACCTGATAATTATAATCTGTTTTCTTAAGTATTAAAAACAACTTTTAAAATATTTCGTGAAAAATAACAAAAACATTTGGAAACCATCTTAAAAAATCTAATTCCGTAATATCAAAATTTAAAATAATTAAATAATATTTTTTTAAAAAAATGTGATTCTTTCTGAAAATATGTAAATTATAGTCAAATTGATAAAAGTTTTATAATTTTTTTTAACAGTTACACGTTAAGAACAAAGATTTGCACTGACATCAAAGTGAGGCCAATATGTATGGCCTCAGACACGTGGTTAATTACGTCATCCCATTAATAAATTTTCATTGTTACACATTTCCCAATTCATCAGCCAATCGCGAGTATTTTTTCATTCATAATTTTAAAAAGAAGTCACGTGTCTGAGGCCATTCGGTCCGAGATGTTGGTGTCACGATAATGACGTCATATTCGCTCTACTACAGTCCGTTCATGCTCGAAGGTTTGAAAGGACTTTCGGGTAACGAGCAGTTCAATCTTCGTGACGTTTAATGCAACGGTTCTCGCTAAAAAATTCTTTTCTACTAGTGCGAAGGCAAACACAAAACATTATTTTCTCTAGGTGTCAGGTAAAATTTCTCAAGTGTTACACGATCTTCATCCTCAACCTAATACCTATAACTTTTTCTTATCTTCATATATACGGTAATATATGATACCGTTCATAAGTTTTTTTTTTTGTGGACTTTTGAAATTATCAAATTTAAATATTATAAAAAATAATAATTGTTTTATTTTATTTTAAAATGTGGTAGTTAATACAAAATGTTTAATTTCATTCATTTAATTTTAAATCCAAGTTTTAATTCGGTTTGGTTTGGTTTTGTTAAATAACGTCGCATTAGACCTGCGCAGTGGGATATTGGTGACGGTTCGGGGCCTACCTCGAAGGAAAGACCCGGGAACGATGCCTCGTATTTTTGAACCATGGTCAGATAACGAGGAAACGCCTGAACTGGTCCGAACCCCCCAATAATCTGGACACCCTGGAAGTTGGGAATTTCATTTTCTAAAAACCCCCGAGTTGGAAAAAAATATGCCTGAAGAAATTTAATATTATTGGCAAATGAAAGCTGGGGAAGATTCGAAATCGTCCAAATTGCAAGATTACATTTAAATTATACTTCGAAACGGATAACACTGCATTGGAATATGGTTGCAACAAATCAATGCTTGTGAGAGAACTGCTTAATATTACCTAAAATATATATATAAAAAAGATGAAAAATGCCAATAAGTTGGAACTGGGAATTTTCAGCACTTTTGAGTTGCAAATTTCGTATCGTTAAGTTGGGAAATTTCTTGTTTCAACCCCCTCCCCCCCCCATATATATATATATATATATATATATATACATACAAAGTTGTAACGGCACTGCAGGGGGGGGGGGGGGGGGGGGGGGAAGCGCAAAAAATTTGCATCTAGTACACGTACCTGTCAAATTTTTACGGTTTGTCCGTACCATGTGCGGATTTTAGACATTTTGTAAGATTAACTTATAAAATAGTAAGGGATTTTTTTCCTTTTACAAGAACCACAAAAGGAGACTGACAAAACGACAACATCATTAAAAGATGTGGTATGTCATGAAATTTTTGTATGTTGTCGCTTAAAATGCTTAAATTTTTTCTGAAAATAAGATATGTGTCTAGTAAATTATATCATCAGTGTGGTAGATACATAGAAGCAAATTGAGTAATTAAACAATTTGGAAAAAAAAATTAAAGGTTAAATTAATTATTTTTCAAAGTTTACAATAATTAAAGAACCGACTTTTGTGACGTTATATAAAACAATTTATGCAAATTTTTTGAGATAATAAATTTGCTGAAAATGACATTATAAATATGATCACTCAGTAAATTGTTAAATAAATAAAAGCATTCGATTCTTGAAAATCACTCGATTTTTCCCCCTTTCAGTTGGAGCGGGACATCGCAGTGTGGAACAACAAAATGTTCCTTCGAAATCCTGTTCTCGTGCGAGAGGATCGATTAATAGCCCGTTACCGGAGATGGTACTCCCAGTTCTATTCTGAAAACAGCCCCACTCTCCAGAGCGTCCGTGAAAGAACTCTAGATTGGTGACACAGTTGGTGACAACCACACCGTTTGTGACACGGTTCAACGACATTGGTTACACAAACTGCACGGCCCTACTTTTGTTACGTAAATTTTGTGTACGCTTGTCTTGTATTGTTATTTCTTCTTTTTATTAAATAAAAATTCGATTGATTTTGTTTTTGTTTGCACTAATTGACAACAGATGGCGACACGGGGTTAGATAAAAGGGATTTAAAAATGTTCAGAAACTCCATATGTTAACTAAATGATAATTTTAAATGACTTTTGTTCTAATTTTTTTTTATTTATTTAAACTTTCAAAAATATCGAACACTAAAAATTAAAAAAAAAAAAACGCTAAACTTTTTAAAGAACACTAAACATTTTGTGTACGCGTGTTTTGTATTGTTATTTCTTCTTTTTATAAAATAAAAATTCGATTGATTTTTCTTGTTTGCCGTAATTCACAACAGATGGCGACACGAGGTTAGATAAAAGCGGTTTAAAAATGTTCAGAAACACCATAAATTAATTAAATGGTAATTTTTAAACAACTTTTGTTCTAATTTTTTTTCAATTCACAACAGACACGGGGTTAGATAAAAGAGGTTTAAAAATGTTCAGAAACTCCATATGTTAATTAAATGATAATTTTAAATGACTTTTGTTCTAATTTTTTTTTATTTATTTAAACTTTCAAAAATATCGAACACTAAAAATTAAAAAAAAAAACGCTAAACTTTTAAAGAACACTAAACATTTTGTGTACGCGTGTTTTGTATTGTTAATTCTTCTTTTTATAAAATAAAAATTCGATTGATTTTTCTTGTTTGCCGTAATTCACAACAGATGGCGACACGAGGTTAGATAAAAGCGGTTTAAAAATGTTCAGAAACACCATAAATTAATTAAATGATAATTTTTAAATGACTTTTGTTCTAATTTTTTTTTATTTATTTAAGCTTACAAAAATATCGAACACTAAATAATTTTATTATCATGATTAGTTTTATTATCGATGATAGTACTTTTAAGTTCTAAAAATCATTTTTAAACACATCAGTTTTTAGATTGCATATATCCCCTTGTAACTCAATTTTAATGACACAGGTTTGCATATTAGAAATTAGCCATATAGTTTATTTGTTGGATCGCTATTTAGAGTTATCAAAATAAGTGTACTAAATTGTTATTAAAAGCATTTTAATTTACATTTCCCATTTCCTCCTTCGAAATACATAATATCACGTGAAAAAAAATTGAAAATTTCTAAAAAGAAAGCATGAAAAATATAGCATTACAGCTTCGGAAAATCCTTTTTTCCACTAACGTATTATTTAAACCGATACGTTGGAGGAAAAAAGAAATTTTCCGACGCGGGAATTGAACCCGGGCCTCCCGGGTGAGAGCCGGGTATCCTAACCACTAGACAACGCCGGATACATCCAAGTTCGTCTATATAAAACATATAAAAAAACTCATATTTATTCTTAAAATTATATTTTCGTTATACAACATAAATTTATTGCCAAATTTTTTATTGTTTTGATTGCTTATATTACAACAAAACTTCTTTTAAATCTGATATATTATGCATATATATATATATATATATATATATATATATATATATATATATATATATATATATATATATATATATACACATATATATACAGATATCTATCTATCTATCTATATATATATATATATATATATATATATATATATATATATATATATATATATATATATATATATATATATATATATATATATATATATATCTATATATGTATATATATATATATATATATATATATATGTATATATCTATATATGTATATATATCTATCTATATATATCTATATATATATCTATATATATATCTATATATATCTATATATATATATATATATAATATATCTATATATATCTATAATATATATATATATATATATATCTATATATATATATATATCTATATATATCTATATATATCTATATATATATATATATCTATATATATCTATCTATATATATCTATATATATATATATCTATATATATCTATATCTATATATATATATATCTATATATATATATCTATATATATCTATATATATATATATATATATATATCTATATATATATATATATATATATATATATATATATATATATATCTATATATATATATATATATATATATATATATATATATATATATATATATATATATATATATATATATATATATATATATATATATATATATATATATATATATATATATATATATATATATATATATTATATATATATATATATATATATATATGTATATATATATATATATATATATATATCTATATATATATATATATCTATATATATCTATATATATCTATATCTATATATATATATATATTCTATCTATATATATCTATATATATATATCTATATATCTATATCTATATATATATATATCTATATATATATATATAATCTATATATATATATATATATATAATATATATATATATATATATATATATATATATATATATATATAT
>OZ010678.1:25321672-25324172 GCA_963932185.1 Troglohyphantes excavatus
CGATTTCTAACTTCGCTTTTGGGCTGCAGTTTTTGATTGAATGGAGTTTTTTCCCCTCCTGAATTTGTGCATTATGGCAACAGGTTTGCTATTTATCGAAGATTTTTTTTACTTACAGTAGAAATTTCGCCTTCATTTCCAATTATAATCTTCATTTAAGAAAATTAGTAAAATATATCATTATAGTTTTAAAATACACTAATAAAATTAGGTGCAGCTCGGCTTTAGTTGCTGTACCCCATGAGCCGCCACAGCCCGAGTTGGGAATATTTATGCCCAAATAAAATTAATATTATTAACAAATGAAAACTAGGAAAGATTCGAAATCGTCCAAATTGTAAGATTACATTTAAATTAGATCTCGAAACGGTCACCGGACATTTGAGATCTGACATAGCCGTTACGGGGCCAGAGAGAGAGACCAGGAGAGCTGGGCAAGAATCCAACGAGGGACAGGGCTTGATTAGCGGACGTGGAATGACATAAAAGTCATTTTCCCAAGGAGTTTTGGGAATGAGTGCCATGGAACCATGCCACTTGGCGTGTGCGTGCCAAGTCCCTATTTAGAGTAGGGACAGGATAACATCGGAAGCATAGAAGGCCACAAAAGGCATAATGCCCCCCCCCCCCCCCCCCCCCCCCACCCCGCCATCCAAGCTACTTGATAATCGAAATTTTTTCCGTTACAGGAAAAACTACACTGAAATTTAACATTTTTTTAAATGATTACTTTAGCTTTTTTTTCATTCACTTTTCATTTAAATTTTAAAAATATTAAATTATTTATTTCTCTATAGAAATTAAAACAAGCATACTTTGTGTAACTCTGTTTACGGAATTTTGAGTATCACTGGGAATAAAAAACTTGTAACTCTTCTGTGAATTCCATATTCTGACCCAGGTTTATTGAGCATATTTTTTTTTAAATAAAATAATTTATCTTTATTACCAAAATTAATTTATTTGTATTCTAAAGCACGACTGATATTTCCGAATCATAAGGACATAGCTGTAAGGGGTGTACTAAAATATCTTATAAGCTAAGGTATAATTAATCTTTTTTTTTCTATTCAAAAATTACCTTAACATTCTAGAAAATAAAGAAATATTAAGACACCAGAATTGAAAGGGGTGGGGGGGGGGGGGGGGGGAGGGGAGTATTGGGGAAGTTTTACAGAGCGTTAAGCAATGCATATATATCACGATTCGCAAATAAAAATTCTTAGTTTGAAATTTGTCACTGTGTAAGGTGACTTTTGAAAATATAATCTTAGATGTTAGGACTTCGTAATGCAATGAGCTACAGAAGTCGTTGTCTTTATTTAGAGCATTTTTGTAGAATCTCTCATTAATTGTATTAAGTTTTTTTCTGTAAGTATGTTATATGTCTAGTAAAGGATATAACCAGTGTGGTAGTACATAAGAAGAAAATTAAGTAATTGAGCATTCAGTGAAAAAAATAAAGGTTAAATTAACTATCTTACAATAGTTAAACAACCGACATTTGTAATGTTACACAAAACGATTTTTGCAAACTTTCTGAATCTGAGAGAATATATTTGCTAAAAATTACATTATAAATGATCACTCAGTAAATTGTTAAATAAATGAAAGCATTCGATTCTTGAAAATCACTCGATTTTTTCCCCCTTTCAGTTGGAGCGGGACATCGCAGTGTGGAACAACAAAATGTTCCTTCGAAATCCTGTTCTCGTGCGAGAGGATCGATTAATAGCCCGTTACCGAGATGGTACTCCCAGTTCTATTCTGAAAACAGCCCCACTCTCCAGAGCGTCCGTGAAAGAACTCTAGATTGGTGACACAGTTGGTGACAACCACACCGTTTGTGACACGGTTCAACGACATTGGTGACACAAACTGCACGGCCCTACTTTTGTTACGTAAATTTTGTGTACGCTTGTCTTGTATTGTTATTTCTTCTTTTTAATAAATAAAAATTCGATTGATTTTGTTTTTGTTTGCACTAATTGACAACAGATGGCGACACGGGGTTAGATAAAAGGGATTAAAAATGTTCAGAAACTCCATATGTTAACTAAATGATAATTTTAAATGACTTTTGTTCTAATTTTTTTTTATTTATTTAAACTTTCAAAAATATCGAACACTAAAAATTAAAAAAAAAAAAACGCTAAACTTTTTAAAGAACACTAAACATTTTGTGTACGCGTGTTTTGTATTGTTATTTCTTCTTTTTATAAAATAAAAATTCGATTGATTTTTCTTGTTTGCCGTAATTCACAACAGATGCGACACGAGGTTAGATAAAAGCGGTTTAAAAATGTTCAGAAACACCATAAATTAATTAAATGGTAATTTTAAACAACTTTTTGTTCTAATTTTTTTTCAATTCACAACAGACACGGGGTTAGATAAAAGAGGTTGAAAAATGTTCAGAAACTCCATATGTTAATTAAATGATAATTTTAAATGACTTTTGTTCTAATTTTTTTTTATTTATTTAAACTTTCAAAAATAT
>OZ010678.1:25326672-25334172 GCA_963932185.1 Troglohyphantes excavatus
AACAATACTATGAATAATTTTTAAAAAAAATATTTTTATAAAACAATTTGTTTCTTTTTGTTTTTGATCATTTAAAGCTGTTGCATGAAAAATATTCTTTCCTCTGTGGAAAATATTGGACTATACAACTCATTTGCTTTTTCTTTATAACATAAAAAAAATTGTATTCAAAATCTATATAATAATAAAAATATAGCAATAAAATTATAATTAAAAATTTTAAATTTCCTAAAATTACAAATTTATAATTCTTTAAAAAAATTTAAATTAGTTAATTTTGAACTAAGTTAACTGTAATATTATTTAAAAATATATTTACATTTACTTTTCTAAACGAAATGCATTATACATTACCATTTAAAAAAATTAAAAACACAATTCAAAATATTTCTATCTTGTATTCCTTCATCTAATACATTAAAAAAAATTAAGACTTAATTTGTTTAAAACATATTAAAGATAATTTTTAAAAATGAGGAAAACATAATGAATACTTTTATATTGAAGTATATGTTGAAAGATGAAGTATCCATTTTGAGAGTAAATTGGATCACAAAGCTATTTGTAAATGTTATTTACACCAAAGTAAATTAGTTTTGAAAATGGAGGAAAATTTTTGTCAAGGTTAATGATGCTAGACTGATAAGCAAATTTAAGAATTTTTAGTAGTCTAGTTTAATATCTTAAGACAGTTAGATATCTGCATTTAAGCAGGTTTTTGTAAACTTTTTAGCAATCTAGTTAAAATACCAAAACAAATTAGAGTTTTTTAAAAAACTTTTTAGCATTTATAAGAAATCCAAATTATCTTTTATTACACACCTGTGGCATAAAATATTGGAGCCAATTTCACTTACCTCAATTAACTATTATGACTCCCTTCTGTTGTAAAAAAGAAATCTAACGCAACAGGTATTGTGTAATAATTTGGATACTCCTTGAAGTTTGGATCACATACTTCATTTACAACACATTAAGTGTGATTTTCTAATCTAAAATACTACTAAGTTGGTATTTGTAGTATAACAGTTGAATGCATGAAATATTCGATATAAAATAAGCATGAAATATATTGATAAAAATTAAATATGCTCGAACATATAATATAATTTGATAAGTTGCTTACTTATTTTTAGCAAAATAAATTTCTAAAAATGTGTGTTGTGTTTGATGTCAGTTGTTGTAAAGAAAGTAAAAATTATACTTATTTACATTGCGTTTCAATTTAAAATTATTTGCAATTTAGGAACCAAAAAAAAACTAACACCTAGTAACCGAGCTAAGACATTTTCCTTATAATTTGACTGTAAAGTATGAAGCTGTGTTTACAGATCGTTCTTTAATTGTATTATAGACTAATGATGCTAATGCCTCATTATGAGAAAGTTTAAGAATTTAGTTGATTTCTATGGATAATTATAAAATAAACTTAAGTCAATTAACTAAATCGAATACAAAAAAGACATCCATGAAAATTATTTCTACCAACATTAAAGTTTACTGCAGTTTGCTTCACTACTGCTTTTTATTATAAAATAAATTTTAAAAAAAAAACCTTTTTTTGAGTTAAAAATTAACAAATGGTCTACATTTACTTGAGTGAATCATGCAAAAACGTTCGCTTATTTTTAACTTTTAAAGTATATGCATTAGTAAATATATAATGAAATTATATTTTAAAAAGTTTTTTATATTTAATATTTTACACTTTTTAATAATAAATATTAATATAGTGGAAACCATTTCCAATTATTCCACTGAGACCACTTCTAAACAAACCTTATCACTTAGTGACTCAATCGCATAAGTGGTTAACGATTTATACTACTACCTCCATTATTAGTGCACAAGTGTTATTTTAAATATTAAATAACATTCTAAGAGTTATTAAACTACATTTTATTTTAACACTTTTTACTTTATCAATAGTCTTCACATAAAAGTGCTGATCTCTTAATTAGAGTATTGTGAGTTTGTTCCTGGCCTTGAATTGTCCATAAGGCCAGCAAAGGCAGGGTGGGAAAAGGGGCTGGAGATAAATCTATCATGGCCCAAATATCCTCACATTGGTCATGGTGTGGAAATTTGGGAGAGCGAGGTGCCAGTTCGGGTGTTTGTTGACTTAGTAGCTGGTATCCGAGTGGCTTCAGGCTACAGGATGTGGAGTATATGTCTTGAAATGAGTTTCAAATACTGCTCAATATTCATAAATCAGGTTTCAGAACAGATCTTGGGGCTAATCAATGCAGCCTCTTCAAGTTATCAGTGAGCAGCTCTAGTGGAAATTCAGCTAAAATAAAATAGGAATAACACATATTAAATGAAAGAGAAAAATACCAAATGCTAGATAACAAGTCAAAAATAACTGAATGAGGAAATCTAGCAATTATTTCTTAATAAATCTAGTGATCAGTTTCTTAATGCTGTATATCATGTTGTTCTAATTTATTGCACAAACTTTTTTCTAAAAAAAAAATAACATGACTAAAATTGTTTAAATACATGTTTCAGTGATAACAAAATATTACATTAAATTTCAACATGGTATTAAATCGATTTTAGCAAGTACTTCAAATGCTTTGGCCAACTGCCTAGTATACTTTTATGTGCCGGCTTAAAATACATTTTAAATTTGCAGAGAACTTTCAAATCATAATGGAACTAATATATTCTGGAATTAAGACACATCTGAATAACCAAATGAAGATTTAATAAATAATGCACTCAAAGATTGTGCAATATAGCGATTAAGCATATTCGATTAGTTTGGCTTGTTATCATTACCATCTTGTACACAATAACTACTAAACAGGCTAACATTATATTTTCTTATAAATTATTATCCATAACAAATAAGGTAGGTAAGGCTTTTTTTTGACAAAATGTGGAATTCTGGAACAATAAAATGCCTTGTAACTAAATTATTTCCTAGTATATTTCTCGAATATATGGTTAAAATGTACTTTACGGTTTCCTTGATTTCCCTGCCAAATCTAGTTAACATTTTCAGCAACCCTGCAGAGAGAAAATTGAGTTCTTTCAACAAACCCGGTTGTCGCCCAGAATGTGTTAATATTGTGAATATATCATTTTTAAAAAGTTGTCAAGGGGAACCGTACAATGCATTTGAACCAAATATTATATAAAAAGTTACTTATTTAAAAATAAATATTGGATACAGCTCCAATAGCAATTTTTAATATTTTGAAAGTATTTCATACAGTGGATAGTAAATAAATTTTCTACCAAAAATTGTTAATATCTTAAAAAAGTTATGCAATTTCTTCAGTAATTAACAACTATATAATTGTTAATTCTTTATATTGGTGAATGTTCTGGGAATGGAACTGTAAGTTTGTTACTTACATGTGATCGAAAATGGATTAAATAATTTTTATTAAAATTATTATGAGAATGAGCACAATGATTATTTCCCGAAGAGGTAACCAATTTCAGTAACTTCGTTTTTGAAAGTTATTAGGATTAAATTGAAGAAATTCCAAGTCTTCCCAGGAGATTGGATATTTGTGCATCACATTCCCAGCAAAAAAAGTCAGCATAAAACCTTCATCAAATTTTTGAAATTGAAGGTTTTATGCAGGAAAACTGCAGTTTTTTTGAAGATCTATAAAATTAAAGGTTTTTGTTTCAATGCAATGTCCTTCATAAAAACTGCAAAAAACCTTCATAAAAACTTCAATTTTTAATCATGAAGGGAAAATGCAGATATTTTAAAGGTTTTATGCAGGAAAATTAAAAACTTCAAGAAAACTGCAGTTTTTTGTTTCAATATCCTTTATAAAACCTTCAATTTGACAATTTTGATGAAGGTTTGATGCTGACTTTTTTTGCTGGGTTATGTACGCTTAAAAAAAATTGTTGTGGCTATGAGAACTTTCAAAAAATCATTAGGGTCAATTCTTGTGGCCGCACCACATTCTAAGTGGAAATTGTTATTTCCAGCTACAACATGTTGATGTCAGATCATTGGCAGTTGGCTAACCTTGAAACAATTAATAAGACTCGTCATAGTCTTAAATGGAAAAGAAACAATTTTTCAATGCCCGCCCGCCAGTGCTAAAATTTTTGTAGATGAAGGAACGGCAACAAAAGTAATTTACAAGAACCAGTAATTTACAAGATTATTTAAAAACATTTTTCAGAAATGATAACAAGTTTTAAAAAAGTATTATGTCTAAAGCTAACATATGTTATAATATACCAATATGATAACATTTTTTAAAAACTTAAAACTACTTATTTTTCTACATTTTTGTGCTATAAAACAAAATATTTTTCAAATACAAATAGAATATTATTGTTAATATTATAAAGTAAATGCTACTTATTAATGTAATGTTATTAATGACATTTTGTTTGTAATATATGCTCGGATACTTGTTTAAGATTTACCCAAGTATACATATTTAGATGTATGTACTTAAAATTTAAAACTTTACATTTGTATGATTGCAGAAATACATATTTTAAAATAAAATTTTACATTATGACCACAAATAAAACATACTTTTATAAACCGTTAGAAAATTTCATGAATTAGATAATTTTTTTAAATAAACTTTTTTCGGAACATATAATTTTAAACTAAGTTTAATAAATTAGTTTAAATTTGCTATTTTAAGTATCAAGATTTCATTTACTTCTGGGATTCTGCTAACTGAAAAATTTACTTTGCCCCACTAGTTGAAATTTCTTAAAATGTGGGCTAGTATAGAAGTTACCCGAAAGAAAAGAGTTTCGAGTACAAAACAATCCCAACCTTACATTTACTTATTTAGAGAACTATAAAAATATTCCGATCTGAATAACTTACTACAATAAAAACATAATTAATGAAATCTGTGTTTTCCTATAAATAAATTTAAGAAAAGCTAAGTTTTTTTATAAACTCATACGATCATGATACAACGCTTCTGTCAATTCCGTCCAATAAGCAACAAAATCTGTAAAAATACTACACTTGAGCCAACAAGTAAATAATACTTTTTGGGTGTTGAGCCTGTTGTTGGTCATACTTGTTGCAAGCACGTAGCCAGGCTTTTGCTAGGGGGGGGGGAAGGGGGTCCAACTGTTGCTACGATTTGGGGGGGGGGGTAGTTTCTTCCCCAACTTTGACATTTAGATTTTCTGAATCAGTGTATCCTAATTCTTGCAAAAAACTCAAAATGTGGGGTTTTGTTCGATTCTACAGACAGGCACTCCATTCTTATACAGTAGACTCTCGATAACTCGAACTTCGATAACTCAAATTTTTCGATAACTCGAAAAAAATCGATTTCCCTGCACCTTCATTACTTATTTAATTTAATTTTATCTTGTTAATTCGAAGTTTTTCTTCTTATTTTCGATAACTCGAAGTTTCCACACAACTCAAAATTTGGTTTTCCTCTCAAAACTACGGATTTTGAAGAAACTTTAGCAAATATGCAATTGTCGTGGTGTTGATTTGTCGCTGTGAATAATGGCGACAAAACAAAAATGTAATGCACTCAATATAGCAGCTTTTGATGAGAGATCGCTCTCGGAAAAAGAATACGAATCTCCTCTAAAGATAACTTTGAAAGAGGCTCTATCTTCCATAAAAACTATGCGTGCATTCAGTGAATCGTGGCCGGAAATAAAAACAGTGACATTTCAAGCAATCATGCATTTTGAAAATATAATTGATTCCGAAATAAATAGAAATACTCACCAAAAAATTTTGGATAGATATTTTAAATAAAGTAGGGTAAGTATACTTGTATTTATTTTTACCAAAACAGATTTTTTATAGGATTTTCGATAACTCGAATTTTCGATATCTCGAATTTTTATACACTTCCCTTCGAGTTCGAGAGTTGCCTGTATATAAGTATTGATAAAATAAAAAAACTTTTATATAAATCAAAAATATCTATTAAAACATGGGCTATAAAAATTCGTTTTTAACGGCAGATCTACAACAAATGATACTTTCGAAAAAATACCTAAACACTTGCAATTTTAAAAGAATTGGAGCATTCGAAAGTTTAGGGAATTGTAAAAAGTCAAGACAGAATTATTTTATATATTTTTAAAGTTAATTTAAAAGAAGCTTTTATTTTTTTTCTGATACTTAACTTAAATTAATAAAACAATAAATTCGAATTTAACGAGGTAACCAATCTTTACCAATCATAGTAAAAAATTTAATCTTCAAGTGTCAGGGTCGTTATAAGGAAGTGGTTTAATCACATGTAATGACAGTATTCTATAATTCTTGAAATATCACAAACTATTTTCTTGAAATATTGCAAACGATATTTTTATGAAGTTTAATCTGAAATATTTTCGATTTATTTGCTGAAATAATAAAAAGTATTTACAGAAACCATAATTTCAAACATTTCGGAACATTTAATTTTTTTTACACCTGATTCAATAGTATTTAAATTTCTGAAATTATACTTATCAATTAAATGTTGAAATTTTTATGTTGAAAATTATCTAAATAGCAAACGATAATTTATCAAACGTCATTCATTCACAAAAACTTTACGCACGTGACATCACAACACGAATTTGTATCATTGAAAAGAACACAAATTCGCATTGTAAAATATGGTCTGCAGTTGCTTATTTTAGTATACACTAATGAATTTAGGTGCAGCCGGCTGTACTTGCTGTAATGGACGAGCCGCCACTGGCGTTTTTTAGGGATAACTTGTCGCTATTGACTAGAACAATAGAGAGTAGTATATGGCACAAAAAAAATCTTGTTATCCTTCAAAATCAAGCTACGTCCTTGCTTGTTGGGTGTATCTGTAAATAATCGGTTGACTTTTGATAAATATTTACCTGCATTTGATAATTCCTTCTTCACATGCAAAGCCCGGGCTTTTAGCGCCATTTCGTTTTAAACTACGACCGAAGGACTGAAGTAAACAACTGAAACATGTTCTGCGCATGCGCACCTTGATAACTGTGATCAATATTCACCGATTCAGGCCGATATTAACTCGCGAAATTTTTAAAACGTGTAAAAATCTGGAGATATTACGTTAAAAATGTGGAAAATTATCCTTGTACACAATTTTTTTGTTAACAAATGTAGTTTTTAAAGCTTTTAGAAGTTTTGTCAGAACTTCAGTATTTGACATAGAACATTGCCGACCGATTTTGACCAAGATTCGCCGAGTAAAATTGACAAAATCTTTAAAACGAATAAAAATCTTGGGTTATCACATAAAAGTTGTGTATATTAGTTGTCTCTATCCATTTATTTGTTATAAAGTGCAAATTTATAAGTTTAAAGGTGTTATAAGAATTTGTTGAATACTCAGTATCGGCATTGTAACATTGGGCGATATTGGCTAATGACGCAAACGAACGGTCGATATACACCAATCCACAGTGAGATTGGCCAACATTGGGCAATATTGTTGTGCTACCTGGGTATATATATATATATATATATATATATATATATGTATATATATATATATATATATATATATCTAT